>VKOC01033643.1:0-10400 GCA_009364415.1 Spea multiplicata | reverse complement strand
TTATACGGACGGGATTAGTTATACGGCCGGAGAGTATATAATATATAATATGAGGAATATACGGGGATATAACGGGTATATTATGATCTTCCTGCTCTTGTAAATTATTACTTTGGCTAATATGAGCTTTTCTTTGTTTCCTTTTATTTCCCGGCTCCTGAAGCGAGACTCACTGGCCTGTAGTTCCCTGAGTCTTGTAAAAGATGCTGTGTTGGCGGCACATTCAGTAAACTTGTGGAGTTCAGCCCAGGGCAGTAAACGAGGGTAAATGACCGTATCGCCTCTCCTTTTTCTCTTCTCAATGTAGAGGATTGCGGGCAGTTCGCTCGGTGCCGGACTCATGTTCTTCGGCAGATCTGTTAGTGGAAACCTGGACATGACGAACGATGGTCTTCCAGATCTAACGATTGGGACTGAAGGCAAAGTCTTCATATTGAAGTGAGTGAAGGAGCGAGGTTGGAGATGGTTGATCGCCACTTTCTTCCCCCTGTTCGGCTCCTTACTCCAGGTAACCATAACGTAGGCCGCTGCCTTCTTCTTTCCCACCTAATCCCCTGACTCTCCCTCAGGTCCCGGCCTGTTCTGAGAGTCTCGATTTCCTTGACATTTGAGCCGAAAGAGATCCCCCTTTCAATTTTTGAATGTCCGGATCCAACAGAGCAAGGGAAAGCGTTAATGCTCAATGTGTGTGTGTCCACCAGCATGAGAAGTGACAGACATACTGGTGAGTGAGGGGCTGGGGGAGACACAGGGTGAGTGAGGAGCTGAGGGAGACACGGGGTAAGTGAGGGTCCAGGACTGAGACAGAAAGAAAACATGAAGCCACAGAGCTGGGGTGGACTGGGTATCAGAAATGGGCAGCACAGAGAGGGTGCAGGGGTATCAGTGACAGGAGGTAGGGGGCTGGGGTATCTGACGTGGGCGGTATAAGGATACACAGAGAAAGTTGGTACTGGGGCATCAGGGGGATCGATGGATTGAAAGGAGTTAATGGAGCTGTAAGGGGTGCGGGACATTTTATTTGGTGATAACATCTCCCCTCTCTCCATCTCCTCTCCGCTCTCTCCATCTCCTCTCTCCATCTCCTCTCCCCTCTCTCCATCTCCTCTCCGCTCTCTCCATCTCCTCTCCCCTCTCTCCATCTCCTCTCCCGCTCTCTCCATCTCCTTCGCGCTCTCTCGCATCTCCTCTCCGCTCTCTCCATCTCCTCTCCGCTGCTCTCCATCTCCCTCTCCGCTCTCTCCATCTTCCCTCTCTCATCTCCTCCCGCTCCATCCCTACCTGCTCTCTATCCTCCTCTCCTCTCCTCTCCATCTCCCCTCTCTCCATCTCTCCCGCTCCATCACCTACCTGCATCTTCCATCTCCTACTGCTCTCTCCATCTCTCTCTCTGCTCACTACTGGCATCTCTCCATCTCCTCTCCGCTCTCTCATCTCCTCTCCGCTCTCTCCAATCTCCTCTCGCTCTCTCTCATCTTCCCCTCTCTCGCATCTCCTCTCTCTCCATCTCGCTCCCGCTCCATCTCCTCGCTCCATCTCCTACCTGCCTCTCTCCATCTCCTCTCTCTCCATCTCCTACCTGCTCTCTCCATTTCCTCTCTCTCCATCTCCTCTCTGCTCTCTCCATCTCCTACCTGCTCTCTCCATCTCCTCCGGACGGTTCTCTCCTGCTCTCCCCTCTGGCCCTCATTCTCCCCCCCCCAGGCTCCATCTCCACAGACCTCAGGTACACTCTGCTGCTGGATGACGGGCGCACTCAGACACGCGCACTCTTTTCCAACAAACAGCGCTCTCTGGACACCAACATCAGCCTGAATGTGGGGACTTCCTGCCGGGCACACGACTTCCTGCTCCCTGTGAGTGACCCTCCATTTCTGGGCCATATTTGTGGGGTTTGGAAAGGTTTGGGTCCCGTGGACTGTTTCTCATACAGGACTCGGCTGTCTCCTCCGGGGCGGTCTGTGAGCAGCTCTCCGTGGGGCAGATTTATCAGCTGGGAAGTGAGTTACAGACAATATCGCCCAATAACGTGGCCATCGCTGAATGTGGGGACCTACAGCTTCCTTCCACTCACCAGGGGGGGTGGCAAATACGTGGCCTGTTGACCCAGCGGTGGGTGCCCGTGGACCGTGTTTTCTCTGTTATGACGTCTCTCTTTCCTCCCCAGGAATGTGTGGAGGATTCTCTCTCCCCCCTCAGAGTGGCTTTAAATTTCTCCCTGAGTGGGCTCTCTGTGTTGAGTGAGGACTCTTTCGTCAAACACTTTGGGCAGGTAATATGGGTCACGCTTAATCGGACTCTGCCACGCGTGGGTTCACTCAGAGCGGGGTTTGGAGCAGGTTGACGCCTGCAGCTTCCCTTTCAAGGACAGCCTGGCAAGGGTTGCAGTTGAGGGCAGCTGTGCAGCAGAACCTGAGCCTGCGCAGCGCTGAGTAAAACCCAGAATCAGGGGGTCAACAATCTGGTTTTAGGAAACCACCCTTGGGACAGTAAGGCAACCGGAGCCCCATGACTCGTTTTTTGGGGGGTCTCTAGACTACGAGCAGAATTGGGTTGGCCGAGGCTCGGAGGGATCAGCGCAGGACGGGGTTAATTTTCGTGGTCTGACTCGGGGGTCTCTGCAGGTTCCATTTGAGAAGAACTGTGGCAGCGACGGACTGTGCGAGGACGATCTGAGAGTCAACGCCACGTTTAGTGGGTAAGGCATACTGGGGGTCCCTAACATAACTCATCCCGGGTGGTCTCGCAGTGAGCCGGTAACAGTCTCTCTCCTCTCTGTCCTTGGCAGTCTCGCTCATCTGGTGGTGGCCGTGTCTCTGGACGTGAATCTGACGATCGCTGTGCAGAATCTCGGGGACGACTCGTACGGCACCCGCGTTCTGATCTCCCAGCCGCCCGACCTGTCCTATCGCAGGGTGTCTCTTGTGCAGGTATCTCGCCGGCTCTCGTCTGTCTCTCGTGGACCCCGAGTGGTTTGTCTGTGAATTCTGTGGATTTCTGTCTTGCAGAGTAATAGGCGGATAACGGTTACCTGCGCCCCGCTGCCCGCTCAGCAGATGGTCAGATGTGGTATCAACAACCCCCTACTGAGACCCAACACCACGGTAAGAGCGTCCAGGTCCGTGTGTGTATATATATATGTGTGTGTGTGTGTATATATATATGTGTGTGTGTGTATATATATATATCTGTGTGTGTGTATATATTTGTGTGTGTGTGTATATATATGTGTGTGTGTATATATTTGTGTGTGTGTAATATATATATATTATATATTGTGTGTGTGTATATATATATATATATATCGTGTGTATATATATGTGTGTGTGTGTATATATATATGTATGTGTGTGTGTGTTTATAATATGTGTGTATATATATTATGTGTGTGTGTGTATATGTGTGTATATGTGTGTGTGTGGTATATAATATATGGTGTGTATATATTATATATATATGTGTGTGTGTGTATATATATATTATGTTGTGTGTGTGTGTGTATAGTGTGTGTGTGTGTATATATGTGTGGTGTGTGTAATATGTGTGCGTGTGTGTAGGTGTGTGTGTGTGTGTATATATGTGTGTGTGTATATATATATATAAAACTTGGCCTTAGATGATTGGACGTTATGTGTATTCCTGCCACGTTTCCTCATCTCCCACGTTTTGCGTGATTCTTGCAGGCCATCTTCCTTGTGGGTTTTCACGTCTCTACAAACGCAACTCTAGGAGACACCCTGACCCTGACGGCCAATGTTACCAGGTGAGTGCCCGCTAAAACTCCTGGACCTGGAACCTCATAGATACCGATCTCACACTACTTGGCTGTCAGAGTCTGCTGGTATTGGGGTGTCAGAGGGCCAGATTTCCCTGGTATTGGGGTGTCAGAGGGATCTATTGCTAGTATTGGGGTGTCAGACGGTCAGATTGTGCTGGTATTGGGGTGTTGTGGATTTATTAGCACTGGGGTGTCAGAAAATAGTGAGGTTGGGGGGAGGCAGCAAGTTCTTGCGTGGGGTATTAATGCTTTCTGCACAGACTCAGTGGAACCTCTCGCTCTCCTCACAGTGACAACGGGGGGCCGGTCCGAGATGCAATGAAATCCACGGCTTCCGTCAAAGTTCTTTATGGTATCTACATAACGGTAACCAGGTGAGAAGAAAGGGGGCTTCAGCCAACAGGTGGGTGTGGGGGGGCTGAGGGGTCTGGTGGGCGAGGGATGAGCTGAGGAATGGATCCTGGGCCAGGTGAAGAGGGTGCTAGTTGTGTAGAGGGTGGTTCTAAGTTAGGGTTGGTCCGGGTTGGATGGCTCCGGGTTTGGTGGGTCCTTGAGGGGTTCTAGGTTAGGACTTGTCCGGGTTGGATGGGTCCTTGAGGGGTTCTAGGTTAGGGTTGGTCTGGGTTGGATGGGTCCTTGAGGGGTTCTAGGTTAGGGTTGGTCCGGGTTGGATGGGTCCTTGAGGGGTTCTAGGTTAGGGTTGGTCCGGGTTGGGGTTCTCTAAAAGTCTATTCATTTTTTTCCAGTCTTGAAGAATCGACCAAGTACACCAACTTCTCATCCAGTGAAGGCCGTGGGACATCGCCCCCCCGCAGAGTCCAGCACGTGTACCGAGTGAGAACCGATGCCTTCATACGTGAGAACCTCACATACCCCCAACATCACAGGTGGCCAAATTGATACACCTGTGTTGAAGGGGGTGACCAATGATGGAAGTGGGGGGAGTGGAGGCGGGAGGGGATGGGCGGACCACCTGCCCATCTCACCTGAAGAGCCTCCTTGTGGCATTCAGCTTTGCAGCGTTACCGGGGTTCCACGTGATGTGATGGAGGCCTGTGCTGCATCTGAATATACAGCTCCCTGGCCCAGTCAGTGGAGATCAGAGGATCCCCCCAACTGGTCCACGCTCCCCGCTGCCCACAAAAGCAGGACTATCCCTTAAAAATCAGGCCTGCTGGGAAGTATTGAATGTGCTACACATTTACATGTAAGTGCACATTAGCCACGACACGCACCAGAAACATGTAACATACACACGGCCCAGTGTTTTGTAGCGTTAGGGACGTGGCGCTTCTATACCATGGCTTTACCCACGCGGGGCTTGGACACGGCCCCTTTAACGAAGCTCTCTCCACAGGTGATTAATTTGGGCCAACATGCGCTGCCTCTGTCTGTCGTCTTCATGATCCCCGTGAAGCTGGGAGATTCTCCTCTATGGGAGCAGGCGCTGGTTAGCAGCTCAGAGGTACTTACTACTCATCTAGCCACTCAAGCAGGCCACAAAGTCCTTTTCTGGTCGGCGCTTGGCCCTCTGGTCAGACTAGCAGTTTTGATGGGACATCAGCCTCTCATTGGGTAATTTGGAGCCACCGTTAGCTCCTCTGCCATGGCCCACAACCAGGTCTGACCATGGAGCATCCGGGGCAATTATCAGAGTGACCCCTGGGCCCCGGTGCCTGATGCTGTAACCAGTTTGGGACAGTGATGTAAAAGCTCAGGATTAGACCCACCACGAGAGACACGAATAATACACAATAAAAGATGGTAACACGTTTTTTATGCCTCCAGCCGGGTCCCACGAATTGCATCACAACGGGGGAGAAACCCACAGCCCAGGACAGCCGGGAGCTTCAAAAAACTCTGACCATTCTGGTAATGGCGGCATGCTGGGTACCACGAGCTTCCCTGCTTCCACGATGTCTGTCCACCCAACCACGCGCTCCATCTCCACCTCCCTACTGCCTGTCCTCACCTACATAGTCTCTCGCCCTGCCCCCGAGCTGTCTGTGCGGCTACCCGACCCACCCCCGAGCTGCTTTTTCTTCCTAAGAGTCTCCTGTGGGCTCAGATTTCTCTCTCACCATCATTTTGTCTTCACTCAGAACTGCTCAGTGGCGACGTGTCTTCAGGTCGAGTGCCACGTCGAAAACATGGAGATCCGGAAATCGATTAACTTCACAATCAGCGGTAACGTGACACGAGAATGGGGCGAGCAGGTGGGTAAATTTAAAAGAGAGGCAGCCGTGTACCACGGACACGTGTCTCTCGGTGACAGGGCCCAGGCCTCTGGATAATAACGTGTCTGACTGCCATTACCTGCCACGTTTCTCCCGTCACAGACTGAGCAGCGCAAGGTTTTCCTTCAGACGTCAGCGGAAATTTTATACGATTCTGGGAAATATCAACATCCAACCGAGCAGGACGAGCGATTCATCCGGGCGCAGGTACTGGTGGCCTGCTCGTGGCGTGTGGCCTGCTCGTGGCGTGTGTGTGTACTGGACTGCTCGTGGCGTGTGGACTGCTCGTGGCGTGTGGACTGCTCGTGGCGTGTGTGTGTGTACTGGACCGCTCGTGGCGTGTGGACTGCTCGTGGCGTGTGTGTGTGTACTGGACCGCTCGTGGCCCACTTCATCTATTAAGTGATGTCATCTGCTCCCGATAACCTCCCGGGGGATGCCCCTCGTGGTTCGCCGTGTCCGGTCCCCCCGAGCGCCAGATCCTTCCGGGAAGTCATTCTTTATGTAAAAATTTGCCAGCAACATTGAATCGTCACGTGGCCCAAAAGTAGACATTGAGAGGCTGTTACCATAGTAACAGTCCTGTGTGATTAGAACCCTAAGAGGAACGCACACAGTGGCAGCTCAGCCACTAGTGGGGTAATTAATGTTTAAGAGCCCCGTGTCTCCGTGTCTCAGGCGCAGACCGTGCTGGAGGTGATCACGGAGTACGACTACCTGCCGGTGATCGTGGGCAGCAGCGTCGGGGGGCTGGTGGTCGTCGCCCTCATTGCCGCCGGACTTTACAAGGTAAGCGCTTGCGTGACAGGCGAGTGAACGTGGCAGCCCGCCACGGGTGAACGCGACGCTCGTGCGATTAACCCCCTTTGTGCCGCAGATGGGATTCTTCAAGCGCCAGTACAAACAGATGATGAGCGAGCCGGAGGGCCAGAGCTCCCCCAGTCAGGATCCCGACGGGTCAGCGCCACAAGAGCCACAGGAGAACGCCGCACCGGAGTGAGCGACGCGGACCAGCGCATGCACACCGCAGCAGGGACCACGGACATTATACCAAAGTGCATTTTATTATTCAAATTAATATTCTGTTAGATGCAAAAATCAGCTTCCTGTACAGCCACGGGGAGGAATTACATAGAAATATATAGAGGAGGCTTAGAGGACAGAGGCTTCTGATTGGCTGAGGCGGGGGAAGCGCGGACAATAATGAAAAATAAACGGATATGAAACTAACCCAGCCGAGCCACTTATACCCTACCGCCACCGATCATACCACTAACCGAAAACTGCCCCTTTTACCCTCAATCATACCACTAACCGAAAACTGCCCCTTTTACCCCAATCATACCACTAACCGAAAACTGCCCTTTTACCCCCCACCCCAATCATACCACTAACCTAAACTGCCCCAATACACAGAGCTCCTAAAGCACAAGTACCCCGTATCGAGTACGAGCGACCCTTCACTCCAACCTACTTACCCTTCACTGAACCTCCACTGTACCATTTGCCCCCCACTCCCTCCTCCCCGCCCGTTCCGTGTCCTGATCACGGGGGTCCCACAGCCCCATCAGTGGTTCCAGTCCTATCCAGACGGACCCTCTTACACCTGGGGTCAGAGGTCAGCAGCATTTCTTCACGTGGGGCTTCTTCTTGGTCTTGCTTATGGTCACCACCTCGGTGGGCCGCAGCCTGGCCTGGTTCTCCCTCTTCGTGCGCAAAACCAGCCGGGTGACGGACAGGAACATCTGCAACAAAAGCGTGGAACCCGCATTATAAGCAGGAAGCCCGAGGCCTCGGGGGTCTCAAACGTCCCATAAACACGGAACATGAACCCACACTCTGAGTCAACGTGCTCCACCACATAGAACCCGAGCGATACGCATCATCACACGCGGAACACGACACAGAACCCGAGCGATATGCATCATCAACCCGGAGACGACCTAGAAACCCGAGCGTTACCGCATCATCAACCGCGGAACCGACGCAGAACCCGAGCGATACGCATCATCACAACGCCGGAACACGACCAGCCGAGCTACGATCATTACGAGATCATCACACCCGGAACACTAGACCAGAAGCCCGAGCGATACGCTCATCATACAACAGAACCCGGATACTATCACACCTACGACCCCGAGCGTTCGCATCATCATACGCGGAAGACGACGCAGAACCCGAGCGTTAGCGTCATCTACGCACGGCGGAACACGACGCAGAACCGAGCGTACGCTCATCATGCGATCATCGCACGTGGTTAACATGGCGGAACATAGAACCCGAGGGTTACGCATCATCACACGCGGAACACAACGCAGAACCCGAGCGATATGCATCATCACATCATCACCACCCGGAACACGACGCAGAACCGAGGGTTACGCATCATCACACCCGGAACACGAACGCAGAACCCGAGCGTTACGCATCATCACAACCCGGAACACGACGCAGAACCCGAGCGTTACGCATCATCACACCGGCACGACGCAGAACCCGAGGTTTACGCATCATCACACCCCGGAACACGGACGCAGAACCCGAGCGTTTACGCATCATCACACCCGGAACACGAACGCAGAAACCCAAGCGTTACGCATCATCACACCCGAACACGACGCAGAACCCGAGCGTTACGCATCATCACACCACATCGACGCAGAACGCCAGCGTTACGCACATCACACCCGGAACACGACGCGAACCCGAGGCGTTACGCATCGTCACACGCGGACACGACCGCAGAACCCGAGCGTTACGCATCATCACACCGGAACACACGCAGAACCCAAGCGTTACGCATCATCACACCCGGAACACGACGCAGAACCCGAGCGTTTACGCGCATCCACGGCAGACGACGCTCATCAAACACGGACGACCAGAACCCGAGCGTTACGCATCATCACACCCGGAACACGACATAGAACCCGAGAGGTTACGCATCATCACACCCGGAACACGACGCAGAACCCGAGCGTTACGCATCATCACACACGGAACACGACGCATTGTAATTTAATCAGAACCCCTCGGCCTCCAAGCCTTCGATCGCCCCGCGACGCGTTTCTCATTACCGGCGTCATCAGGCCTAGAACGTTCTAATACCCCAGTCTGGGCATTTCTTAAAACACAGAGGGTCAGGTGCGACGTCACCATAGCAACCAATGGAAGAGGCCAATCAGCAGGAGCATTCCATTGTCTTCACAAGAGTCCCTTTTTATCCGTAGTCCTCATTAAGCATAACGTATAAAGCAATAAAAGCGTGGTCATCTCCATGGCAACGACCGGAACGTCCCGTTTCGTGTATTATGACTTTGCGCCCACGGCAGAGACGCTCCGGGGGTCTCACTCACCTCCTCCACGTTGCGGTTCTCCTTGGCGCTCGTCTCGAAGAACTTGACTCCCATCTGATCGCTGAATCGTTTGGCGTCTGCGGAGTCCACGCGTTTCCGGGACGGGTCGTCGTCTTTATTGCCCACTGCAGGGGCGAGAGAAACGCAGAAAGTCTGGCCGAGGGGTATTAGTGGCAGGCGTGGCAGCTTCTCATTAGTGGGAAGACCTGGCCTTACGGTAGCCCAACTCGCAGCACCGGTTGGCCTACAGGGCCCAGTCTGCGTGTGTGGCTACCATTACTGCTAGGGGCTACCCCCCCATGCTTTCCCACTGGTGGTCCGGCCACAGACGTGGAACACTCACCCAGCACGGTGCACACCGAGTCGCAGTTCTGGGTAATCTCATGCAGCCAGCGCTTCACATTCACAAAGGATTCTGGGTTGGTGACATCATAAACCACGATGACCCCATGAGTGTTCCTGTAATACCTACAGGGGGCAACATAGTCAGCTACCACGGGCCATAATACCACGGGCCATAATGCCACGGAGCCAATAATGCGCACGGGCGCAACGCTAGCCCCATGCCATCCCACCTTCACCCCCCGCAGGGGACGTCTCACGCGGCACCTCCCCCCGCAGGGCACCTCTCACGCGCTCTCATGTTCTACTTACCCGAGAAGGAGTTGTCTGAGAATCGGAGGAGGAGGCTACTCTTCCCGACACCTGAGGAAACAGGGAGTGCGGAGTGAGTGGTAGTGAGAGTGCAGAGAGCGTGGTGGCTGTGGACTTTCGCACGAGGGACCTGTGAGTGCGGACCGGGAATGGGGTAATTGGGGCCAGTGAGTCAGTGAGTGTGACCTGGAGTGAGACCTTCAGGGTGGGCAAGGGGCGAGCACCTTGGACACTCCACTCACCTGAGTCTCCGATGAGTAGCAGTTTAAACAAGTGATCATAATCTTTAGCAGCCATTGAATAGCCGGTGTGCTCGTCGGGGCCGCTCCGCAGCCGGTATCCGGGGCTCGTCGGCCGGTATCCGGGGCTCGT
>VKOC01033633.1:0-11888 GCA_009364415.1 Spea multiplicata | reverse complement strand
GTCCGCACAGGGCGCCAGAACACCTAAGGCCGGCTCTGTGTGAATATATCGCTGCACCTTAGTATAGCATAAATAATTGCTAAAGAATAACTGGAAAATCCATTTTAAACCACCATGTGATTTGCATTAATTATCAGGGAGACAAAGGTGGCCTTGGGATGCCAGGACGTGTGGTGAGTTTCATCCTTTTGCATACAGTGGCGTGAAATGCAAGCATTATGGTGATATCCTGCATGTCCATAAATACCCATTTCTGATGCTTTTGCACTTCTTTTGCAGAATGATTCTGCCTTGCTATTAGCTGCTATGGTTTGAGTTTATAACTTGAAGGGTAACCGGAAACCTTATGCTTATGTTTTATGTTAAGTCAGGCTTAGAATGTGGTGTTTCTTTTAACGCTATAGAATATGCAAACCAACCAAAACACGTTAATGTTAATTCACTGGTCTAAGTCCCACGTTCACAACTAGGAAATTGAGACCCATAGCAAAATAATTTTCTCCCTTGGTAAAGAAGAAAAAAAAACATGTTGACTTTACGTTAGTATTGATGTCATGACCTCACATGGAGTACAAGAGATATAAAAAATAAGGGTACATTTATTTCCCCAAGAACAAGCAAGTAAGGTAATGAATTGAGATTTTATTCTTTATCTCCCTTGTCTCCTATTTTATCTTTTTTCCTATTTCCTTTAGTTTTCTTCCAGCAGATGACTTGGTTACATAAGTTAAACCCTTGTGGTGCATTTCAGTTTTAAGTGAAGATGTGCTGTTAAGTAAAAGTAATTCCTGTGCTTCCTATTTAAACCCTGAAATTTGAACTGTTTTGGTCAGGCGTCTAACACAACTATCAGGCATTTCCTTACCTACAAAAAGAAACAAGAGCGATATATAGCCCTGTTTAAGCATGGTGTTTTTAATGCTAGTGAAAATAGATTGTTTGCATTATGATGGGAAATAATGTCTTTTCATTACTAATGCACTCGAGACCTCCTTTAGTGATTGTCATTTGTTACATGCGGATACTAACACCGTATTGTTTTGTTACTTGACAACTGACTGAATTTTCGCCCGCCATTCATGCCTCTATGTCATAGAGGAATATCCTCGTCTGCCTTGTTTTATAATATATATAAATATATGTTTCCTAAAAGATATTTATATATGCTTAGTGTTAGAATATACACACACTTGGAAATAGTCCTTAAATTCCTTAATATAAATCTTAAACCCATATACCTCCATGTCATTTATAATTTTGAATTATCTGTTTTTGCTCTATCACTTCTGCTGGGAGGCTGTTTTATTTGTGTACCACCTTCTCAGTAAAGTAAAACATCGTTTCATTACCTCTTACCCTCTACTTTTAACTCAGATTCCAATAGTTTGCAGATATAAAACCACATAAAGAACGTAATGGTGGAAAGCTTTTGTAATATACATCTTGAATTAAAAAAAATAACTTTTTTATTTTAAAAAATGTGTTTTAGATGCATGTGCATGGGGTACTGTCTTGTGTGCTATATGTTGTAGATGCATAAAGCTATCTGCAGCAAATGTTTGCATAAAGCTGAATGGAACAAAGCTATGCGTGACAGATGCATACCGAAAACTGTATGTGACAAATCATTGCATGAAGTTGTACGAGACACAAATGCTTTTCCAAAGTTTTCTGAAGTTTTGAGAAACCATTGTTTTCAAGTGTGAATGACCAAAGCGAAGATGTGTTTCCCCAAAAAGTTGTGACATTATGTCATATCTCTTGGTGCCTTAAACGATATTCTAAATCTCCACAAATTGATTGTGAGAACATCAAATATGTCCATTTTATAGTTACCCCCGACTAATGCCAAGGTATGATAAATGTGGCATTAATTCCCCCTTACATTAGTCTAAAGGTGCCAGCACCTTTTTGTGACCTCTATAGCCCTTAAATCATCAATGAGTTTGATTATGATCACGGGGTCTGCAGATTAGCAAAATCTAGAAAGCTACATACATGATAACCCTGGGTTTCTGCATTGGCACGGATGAGACTTTGATGAGAGGATCTAGGTGATAGCAGAGGCTCAGAGAAACCCACAGAAGAATGGCATTTATTGCCTTAGCATTGCATCGCATGTCTAGCCTGCCGTTGCGCAATCTATATCCCCATCAGTTTCTGTGTAGCTGGATGTGCTAATTTATCTGCCACATTTTGTAAAATCACCCAACTATTGCCTATTAAGTATACATTGCCAAACCTCAAATTCTTTAACATAAGATATACAATGATTAATACCCCTGTGTTCGTAGTTGCTTAGAGTGGAACAAGTCATAAGAATTCAATACCGCTTTACAAGACCATTACAACCCCTTGTTGTCTCTATCACACATATTCTGATATGTCTTAAATTTGGACCTGTTGAACGATTATGCCATATTTCACAACCTTTTTTTGGCATTGCTTGTAGGCCCGTCCAGGCTTTTGTAATTTGTGTTAATTAAGTTTCTTAGCACAGCTATTCCCTTCACCTGCTTTAAATCAGTTTTAGTTGATAAACATTTCCTTTTTTTTAGAAACAGACAAATGTGATTTGTTTGGATACTTGTGTAATGACAACTAGGAATATGTCACATAAAATGATGCCAATAACCTAGGTCACATCTGCAGGACACATTGGAACTATTAGAGTACTGCATCTCTTCTTGGGGAATAGACCTTAAATGGTTTGACCCACACAATCTATTCTTCCTACAACATTTAAGGCAAACTTTTCACATACTTTTGTAGGATTAGCACTTATACTTTGTCTGTTATTTTCTCTTTTTTCCTTTCGTTCCACTCTCTCGTTTCCTGATTATACCTTTGCCCCATTTCACGTGACTCCGGATGGTGAAAATGATCCAGGGTATGAAGGGTCACCCTGGAGAGAAGGTGAGTCAATGTCTTCTTTCCCCAAAAATGCCCTCTAACAACACACTTTGCCATCTGGAAACTGTTTACTTAAAGAAAAAAGAGCAAAATGACTCCTCTTTCATTCTAGCTTCCTAGGATTCATCCTCCTCTTTAATGATGGACTCCACTTTACTAAATCACTCCCATTTTAAAAGATAATTAAGAACATGGGAAATGTTTGGTGGCCAAAGTGCTACCAACCATTTTTGGTACTTGCTATAACATGGTCCTGCTCATGTGTCTCTTTGTAACTCTTCATTGTTAACCACCCATAGAGATGATGACATGTCATAATGAATATTAATCATTTAAGACTCACAAGCCTCCACATGGACCTGCTGTGTGACTTATATTGTAAAACACTTTGTGGATCACAGACTCCGTTAGAGACACACTATTAGGATGTACATGGCCCTGTAAACACAGCATGTGCCTATTTGTGTTACCCCAAGCCTAGAGGAACACAGTTATAGGAATGGAAAGCATCTGCACGCTTTTCTTATATAATTCAAAAAATATAAACAATCCACATAAGTTTGTTTCACGCAGTCTGCTTTTTGGTATATAAATCGTAGTGGCATGGATGATGAATGTGGGGCATGGTATTTATTATAATCACGAATGCCAGGAATTTTCCAAAATCAGAGTATAGCTGGTTAGTTTGTATTAATTTCCCCAAACAGTTGAAAATGGAGGTTTGTTCATATAATATTTTTATAAAAAAATGTAATTTAATGCCTATACTGAGTTTAATTATTTTCTCACAACAACTGTTTTTAATGTTCTAACACAGTCCATATAGAATAGACTTGTACAAATGGAATGAAATATGATTTGGATGAGTTTTTATTTTGCTTTTGGTTCATTAGTTCTCAAACAATGAATTTTACTTCCTGCCCTTTCAGTTTAGATGAACTTTGGATGGGGTTTTCGATTCAGAAACAAAATTTGTTGTCACTCTTTCACACTCTCTCACACTCTCATTCACTCTTTCTCAATGTCGACGTACTTCCTCTGGCGACAGCTTCCATGTCCCCGTCTCTTTTTTCTCGCAGCTCCTCTTCTCTTACTTCTTCTTGTACTTCCATCTTCATCCACGTTTCTGTGAACCAGGCCTCCCAGCGCACTTCCACGTACTCCAATAGGCCAGATTTCCGGTTATAGAGAAGCATTTCTGCAACTCTCTGTCTCTGAGAATTGCGCCGGGAGACCTGGTTCACGGAGAAGCAAACTTTGAAAGAAAACATGGGGAGAAGTGGACAAAGAAAGAAGACAGATGAACAAGAAGAGGCAAGAGAAGAAACGGAGATGGGGATACAGAAGAGTTTGTCGGAGAAGGTAGGGAGACATTGAGACAAGGCTTGAGAAAGAGAGTGGGAGAGTGTGAGGGACATTTGGACATCCATATGAATTCACAAAATTGGCAAATTTCATTAAAATGTATTTGTATGAATGCATATGCACATGTCTAGTACAAAACTGACAGACTGACAACAAACTTGACCATCAACTAGACCAACAGACCTGTAGACCAATTCCTCAGCAAAGAAACTTTCAAAGTCTATCTTGGCAGCATCTTTACGTCGTTTTCATGTATAGATGCCTTGCTGTTTGAGTTTTTCTTGAGTGCTGTCAAGTGGTGTTCCTATCACTGGACAGGTGTTTGGTACCTTAGCGATAGACTTCTATATCTATCTTCTATGTTAGCAGTCTGGTTATGTAACCTCAATGATTCCTTGGCATTGAATTGACAAACATTCTCCTTTTACTTCCCTCCAATGTATATTACCGTTTATGGAATTTTGTATTCAAACATTGTATTAATTACAATGTTTGTATTCAAACATTGTAATTAATAGGCTTTAGCCACAAAACCAGACATGTGTTGTTGCTTACACATAAATCAAAAGCAGTAACATATATGTAATATATGTAACCACATCCTGGTGATGTCTTGCACATCTCCTTCTTTGGAATTCTTTTCTGGATACAGAGCTTGATCTGTTTTGAGTTTAAGTACATTGACAGAGTACAGATGACATATCTGTCACTGAGTGGGCATTACCTTCTACCCCCAGGTAATGGTTGTCTAATGTTCTGATTGAGATGTGTATGTATTGTTACCACGTTCGCTCATAAGTCTATTGCAGTGTACAGTGTTGTCACCGTATCAGAGAGTAGTTAAACGATATGTTGGGATACAATTCCAGTGAAATCTCAGACTTTGAGGTACATATGCAGTTTTCTAGGGATTATATATATCAAATATCTGTCGTTGGGGGTTCTCCACATACCAGGGATATAATGAACTGGCCCAGTAAGATATGTTTACTAAATTTGCATCAAGCTTCTTTTTTATTTACAAACCATACGTCTTATGGATCTTTGTGATTAATGGGATTATCTGATTTTAAAACTCATTCTTTAACACAATTAAGAGGATTTGGTATGCATCTGGTTTTCTTGTGATCAAGTATTAAGCAGGGAAGCCTAATTGACTCTATTGGCCAATTTAATCAGCCTTTAATCATCAAAACTTGAATAGTTTAAAATCTCATGTATGTCCTTACTAGTGGTGACTGTAAGGAATGCTTCATGGATGGATAATTAAAGATACAGTTTTGTGATGTTGTCAGAGTGTTGGCAAACTGTGTGTGATCATCATCATCATCAGAAATACTTGTATACTCACATTTGATGTATGTTATATGGCCTATATATTAGATGGAACCTATTGAATGCTATCTGCCATATCCTGCAAATGTATTTTTCCTTTCTGTTTTAAAATGCTGCCAAACTGTGAAACATTATCAAATGACACAGAAGAAAACAATGATTCAGTCGACATATTATATTATAAATATACATGTGTTCTTGCATTACAAATCCATCAATCTAACACTTCTGTAGCAGTGCAAACCTGATCTGTGTAGTCCTCAATTCACTGGCAAAAAGGAAAATGTTACTCTAGGCTTCTTGTTAATGAGGGGTTTGTTATACGAGTGCTTAAATTAGAAGAAAGCTGTATTAAAAGCAGCTGAACTTGTTGTCTTCTGTTTGTCTTCGACAGTGTGCTTTTATTTGTATTTAATCAGAAGATTTCTGAAATTAAATGGCTGCTAGCTTTTGAGTGGTGGTGCCAAGCTCAAGGTCTCAAGGGCCAACCAAAACATTTGCATTTGATTAAACTACTAGTGTCCAAGCATGGATATAGTCAATGTTTGTCCTGTTTGTGGGTCTCAAAGCCTAGAATGTGACCTCTGTAATGGAACCAATGTTTTGGAGTAGACTGCTAACTTTGCTGCTTCTTAGCTTTTTTGAGTATTTTGCATGTAGCATGTATTTTACCTTCTCTTAGCTCCATTCTTATTCTATCTTTTTTAGTTAACGCTTAATTTCCTTGTTTGCCTAAATGTTTTACCTTTGGAAAGTGCTGTCAGGAACTTTTAGACTACCCTTCTAAACCAAAATAATGCTGCAAAGCGGAGCTATCATGGTTCTTGTGCGCCTTTTGTAAGTCAGAATTTGCCTTTAGCTGGACAGCTCCGTGCTAGGGTTTCTAACTTTAATATTAGCTGTCTTGAGCTCCCTGCACTAATTTTATAGGCTTTGTCATCACTAACCTTTTCAGGCCAAATGTCTTTTGCAGTTCTCTCTCAGTAGATTTCTCATTCTCTTTCTTTCCTCTTATCCATCTTTTTTCTACAGGGAGCTCCAGGAGAACCTGGCATGTCTATTATAGGACCCCGTGGGCCTCCTGTAAGTCCTATTTGTTTTTTAGAATCAATTCCTCACTTGAGGATTTGGACTGTGATACAGGATGTGCACACACAAGCTGTTTGAGAGATTCTAAGTTGTTTTACCATTGTGTAACCAGGATTATACAATTTGTTTTCAGTTCACCTAAACACTACAGTTAAATTTAAACTTGGCTGATTTTGCCTTTACAAAAAAAAACTGTGTATAGCAGTCCCTTAAGAGTCACTGGCTGTTTCTTAGTTAGTAATCCTCAGCTGTCATATTGTTTAGGGTACTACTGATAAGAATTAAGGTGTAATTGTAGCATATATCATTATATTAATAAATAATTTAATATTATTGTTTTTGTAAACCCAAAGTGATACATTTCCATAGTATCACAAGTTTCCACTTATAATTTAATTTGCACGCTACCCTCTCTATTAGAGACAATATCAAAGCAACAGAATTAAGCACATATTAGTCATACTATTACAAGATGCTATATAGACAACTAATAACTCTAAAGCAGAACCATGTGCTGCAGCTGGGTGCGGTCTGTGCTACAAATGAGATGAGCCAATCTCTAGCTGTCCAGACATACTTAAATGTCTGTTCCTGTACATGAGTACTGCTAGTCATCAAGTAAGCTGGGGTTCCATCTCATGTTACAGTACATGTAACAGTCATTCTTCCCCAATCTGGTGTTACATCTCTCAATCAAATAAGGTTGTTGCTCCCATGCACTAAAAATGCTAGATTTTCCATTAATGGGACATAGGTTGAAACTGGGCAAGAGCAAAGGTAGGTGGACAATGGACCAAATAAGAGAGTGGCTAGGTCTATTTTTAAGTCAGTACCTTTTCTACATGTATCACCTAAAAAAAAATGGCGAGCAATCCATCGCATAAGCTGTTGCATCACCTGTCCCTTACTTTCACCAGTAATCGTCTAACAAATGTCAGGACTTGTTTTTGGAAGCCTAACATGCACAAGACAAGTTTACATAAACATATACATAAATGTCTGAGGGTTGTAAAGTAGAATGTTGTGTGTCATCAGTGGGAGACTTTAGTTGTGCCATAACCTAATGTTCAGAAACGTACTTCTTTGTGTATTTTTATATGCACACATGTTGCTGGTTGATGTTCGGTTAAGAAAAACATAATTACAGTTTGTGAATCTGGATAGTAACTAGTTTATTTAAAATAGCAGGAATCTCTATTTTTAAAAGTTATTTTTTGCATTTTTGGGTTTTTCATGTCAGAAACATGTCCAATAATAGTAAAACAAAATTATATGCAATTTAAAATAAAATAAATCCCAGAGGCATATGTGGAACCAAGCTTAAAGTGGATCATTGTAACGCTCCTCGGCTTCAAGAGGAACATCTGTGTGTTAATTCAAAAGATCTTCTGGTAATGTACATTTTTTTGTAGAAACGGACTAAAAATTAGAAGAGTTGCCTTAAACCAGCCTGTGTTGCCTGCTTGCTTCAAGCAGTAACTTTACTACAGGCTCTCGCTTACTTCCTCTTACATCTTTCATGTAAAACACATAATACTTTTCATATGCCAGAAACATCTGTAATCGGTAAAAAGGAGGCTTAAATTGCAGACATAACTACATAATTTCACATGTATGCTAAGCTAAATGCTCCTGAATGTGTATAATAAAAGGGGTCTCACCTAAAAGATCTAAAAATGTCTTAAGGGATCACAATATGTATAGGAGGAAAGAAGACAGTGAGGAGATGTGATATAAACATTTACATATTTAAAAGGATCTAACAAAGCCCATGCACTGTGTATATATATATATATATATATATACACTGTGTATATATATATATATATATATATATATATATACAGTATCGCACAAAAGTGAGTACACATTTTTGTAAATATTTTATTATATCTTTTCATGTGACAACACTGAATAAATGACACTCTGCTACAATGTAAAGTAGTGAGTGTACAGCCTGTATAACTGTATAATCAAAATTACTTAACACACACCTATTAATACAAAAATAGCTCACCCTAATAAATTTAGCAACAAATATATCGACATAATATAAATTAGAGGTACTCTCTCAATAGGGTGAGAACCTACTCTCACCTCCTACATAGTGTAACTTGACGTGGCGGGTGAGCTTAATTATGCTTTGGCCAATTCATATAACCAAAACCTCTCATTTATATTATGTTTATATATTTGTAGCCAACTTTATTAGGGTGAGAAGCGCAGACAGTTTTTGATTTTTGAATACATTGTACAGCCAATACACTGTTTTTGCAGCATGCTTACACCTGTTTGGTAGGCCTCGTATTATACATTTGTATTATTTGAGCCTGAGACTAGCTTAGCGCACCGACATTTTTTCTTTTGCCTGTTTACACAGCCATTAATGTCTAAACCTTGGCAACAAAAGTGAGAACACCCCTAAGTGGAAATGTCCAAATTGGGCCCAATTAGCCATTTTCCCTCCCCATTGTCATGTGACTCGTTAGCGTTACAAGGTCTCAGGTGTGAATGGGAAGCAGGTGTGTTAAATTTGGTGTTATCGCTCTCATACTCTTTCATACTGGTCAACATGGCACCTCATAGCAAAGAACTCTCTGAGGATCTGAAAAAAAGAATTGTTACTCTACATATAGATGGCTTAGGCTATAAGAAGACCCTGAAACTGAGCTGCAGCACAGTGGACAAGTGCACGTGTTTAGCGTCATATCCAGAGGTTGTCTTTGGGAAATAGATGTATCAGTGCTGCCAGCATTGCTGCAGAGGTTGAAGGGGTGGGGGTCAGCCTGTCAGAGCTCAGACCATGCGCCGCACACTGCATTAAATTGGTCTGCATGGCTGTCGTCCCAGATGGAAGCCTCTTCTAAAGATGATGCACAAGAAAGCCTGCAAACAGTTTACTGAAGACAAGCAGATTAAGGATATGGATTACTGGAACCATGTTCTGTGGTCTGATGAGACCAAGATATACTTATTTCGTTCAGATATGGTGTCAAGCGTGTGTGGCGGCAACCAGGTGAGGAGTGCAAAGACTACAGTCAAGCATGGTGGTGATTGTCATGGTCTGGGCCTGCATTAGTCACATGAAAAGATAGAATATTTACAAAAATGTGAGATAATATATATATATATATATATATATTGAATCTATGAAGAGACAAAGGAATAATTAAGATCTGAGTCTTTACTTAAGGGAAAGAAGGGTAGACTACATGGGCCAAGTGTTTTTTATATGCTGTCAAATTCTGTGTTTCTTTGAATCATATTTAAAGGTGGTTCTGACTGTGTTGGTTCAATGTACCATATCTCAGCATTACACATTGCTAAAGATGTTCTTTTATTAAAGGAATGTTATGGGACATAGCTTTACCAAGTGTTTCATGCCTATTCTTAAAAAAGGATATGGATATACAGTAGCTTTATTGGTCCAAGAAAAGGGAGGGTCTTTTATTATAGGTAATAGCATTCGCAGGGCATGCATAGGAAAAGCTGTAGTCACATAAGCTTCTGGGACCACCACAATCTCTTCTCCAGATGTGTCTATCTGATGAAGAGACGTATGAGGTCACAAAAGCTTGTGCGACTCTACATCATTTTCTATGCTGGCCCACTAAAAGTATCACCTATGGCTAAAGCCACCATTGATAGCCATGTATGTGCTTGATTGTGGGATTTACAAAAAAATAATATCCTTTCATTTTGAAAGACATTTCCTCTTGTTTATGTACACTTTGCACCATCAAACATTACAAGCTTCTAAAAAAGAGGGACAAAGAGATTATGGAACACATACACCATTACCTGCATGGCACTATAATACAGAGTTTGCATGGAATTGTAAGCATGTGAGAAAGGCGTTAAGTCAGGATTTAACACATGCTTATGCACACGGGTACATTGCTTTGTGTTGGAGGAGCTATCCAAGGCTACTTTGGTAAAAAGTCAAGATTGTCCTACAGTACATGAGACAGGCAGGAAGTATGGTAACCATAACTGCTTTCTCT
Source organism: Spea multiplicata (assembly GCA_009364415.1). NCBI lineage: Eukaryota > Metazoa > Chordata > Amphibia > Anura > Pelobatidae > Spea > Spea multiplicata. The sequence continues at coordinate 1,182 of VKOC01033633.1, read as the reverse complement.
TTCATTCCACCAAAGAAGAAGTATTTATGTTTTAAAAGAAAGTTGGGAAATAAAATAATAATTAACTTTAGGAAATGTACTGGCTTGTTTCATCCATCAACCTGCATTGTCTTATGAAATTGCCAGTTTCAGATTTTTAACAAAAATAAATTTTCCTTTGGAAGCAAGGTTTTTAGTAGTGCAATTTGGGTATATTTCCTCTGTCTTGGAATCCATACAGTAACACAGTGAATTTGGGATTTTAGTATATATATATATATATATATATATATATATATATATATATACATGACCTTTTCAACCTAGAGAAGATCTAGAGCCACAATAGTATTGTGTTATTGCCTAGTAAATTCTTGGAGCCTAAGCAGCATATGATCTAAGTGTTGGAAATGAACTTTTTACATTCCGGTACGAAGATCACACACTGTTTTTATTAAAGGCCAAAGCATTTGAAAATCCTTATACTGCATATTAACTTAATGATAAAGCATTTGCTGTTTATTTTCGTCTTCCCATACTAATGAACGAATAAAGGACCATATCACAAGGGCTTCACAGGTAGTGCTCTGAGGTCAAGTGGAAGCCAAGCAGCAGGAGTGGATAGAACATCTGGTTTTCCAGTTGAGTGTCATATGTACAGTAATAGGCCATGCTAATAAGAAACAGCTTAGCCTCTTTAAAAACCCACCTGTCTTTCCACTCAAATGTCGGATACATTATGAAAATGCACATAAAAACGAGTATTATTTTAAGTTTAAAAAAAAAGACACATTTTCCTTTGTGTTCTCAAAATTGCTGGCCAAACAAAAAGTAACAGCCCTGTTATATCCATGGTGCATGTAGAGTATACTAGATGTCAAGTTATAGGCACATACCTACATTATAGAAAGCTAAACCTATATAACATCATCTGCTTAGCCTAGCATGTTTATACTTGACCAGCTTCTTTCTTAAATTTTAAATTTAAACAGAATTAAAACGTTGCATTGATTCTCGACACATTTTTTTTTAATAACATGAGCATTTGACATGCCATTCTCCTCGTAAAGTTTTCCACTAATGTTTTCCCGCATACGATAATCATTACTAACACAAGCAACACCTTTGTTCATGTGCTGCAGATTATTTTTCCATACAAGTTAACAGATCTTCAATCTAACTAAAGAAATATATATATTAACC
>VKOC01033628.1:0-13819 GCA_009364415.1 Spea multiplicata | reverse complement strand
TAAATATATATACGGTATATACTGTATATGTTTCTTGGGACTTTTCAGAATACTTATCTGGCCAAGAGGACCTGATTTATAGCCAAATAAAGTTAGGATATCAAAAATGGACCTCTCAGCTAATTTAACTTAAAACAGGATACTTAAATATTTAGTTGGTCATCGTTAGAAACAAACATCTATATCCCTTTTATCTTACATATTAAAACCCATTAAATAAAATGAATATCTTCATGAATATCGGTCACAATGGAATTTCGTTATATTAGTCTTTCCCTTTGATTTTCCTTTTTTTCCCCCGCAAAGGGCTTTGAATGCGTGATTGTGTGATTGTGTTGTTGTGTGATGTCTTTGTATCAGCCGGCGGTATTGTACGAGAGGATATATATGGTATGTTCAGCGGAGATAAGCAGAAGTTTATTTCTGACGCTTTACAAGTTTGTTTCTTGTTTCGTGAAGGAGGCTTTGAAATACGGAAACAAAAGTAGTCTTCGCTTTTATTGCTTTCACAAACAAGGCTGCTGAGCTTGCAAATAGGTTTCATTCCGATTGTTTCAAAAATTGAAGAGACAGTAAAGAGTTGTATTAAAGACAGTGTTGGTATTCTGCATACACAATATATATATATATATATACTATATTTATATATATATATATATATCCATGATGTGACCCAAATGTTCATTTGACTCTTTCGAATGTGTTCTAATAAAGAGTGTACTTGTTATATATATATACATATATATATATATATATAATATATATATATATATATATATATATATATATATATACTGTATGTAACCTATCTGGAGATTCTAGTAATCGCTCACCTGCAGTTCCCATGGAGTGACCAGCAGATGGCGATCTACAAAGCGCATGGCTGAGGTTATAAAAGGGGCCACTTGGAGTTTTGGGGGAGTTAATGTTAATTACTGTATTCTGAATTGTTTATCCCCTTAAGGCCAATGGGCGGTCCCTAAACCCATTGAAAACAATGCATTTTGAGCCTGTACATGTACGGGCTTTGTCATTAAGGGGTTAACTGCATCACGTTTTCACTGCTAGATATTATTGCACAGCTTTGTGTTATTGCGCAATACACTTATCATATATAAGTCAGCAGTGGGTCTGATTATCAGAGCAGGACTCATCCGTAGAGAACCACGCTCTATTATTTAGATAATAAGGACCTTTTACACGAGAAGTACTATTCGAATGGGGATGTGTGCTTTAAAGGGACAGTTTAATGTCCCAGGCAAAGAAAAATGCATATTAAGGTACTTTAAGATACACATTCTTTATTTTGTTAAATACTTCTGGAGAAGCTGCAGCTCCAGAGTAGACACGATGCCACGGAGATAATCACGCGCTACTTCTGCTGTGCCCATTACTGAAGCCTTACTGTACATCGGCGGGAGCGAGGAGAGCTGATACCGTTGAACCATATCATTGTATTGAAGTCAACAATTATTTGCAGAAAATGTCATTTTTAAGCAAAAACTCTGGTCGGCCGAGGCTGCGGTGCGTGAAACGTATGGAGTCTGGATCACAGCCGAGCTGAAATTGCCTTTTTTGCATCCCGAAGTAATCCCATTTGGCGTCTGCTCCTCCTTAACATTATTATTAGCTGCTAGAAATGAAGGAGGAGGCTATAAAAACCCCAAATCGAGCGCGCGTTGACACAGGCTGGGGAGCGGACGCCGGCAGCTTCACGTCTGACGAGAAGGACTCTGATTTCATTTGACAGCTGAGTGTGCATCGAGAGCATAATTCTCATCCGGCATCTGTGCGGCAGAGACGTTCCGGCTTCGGCTCCCGTGCTTCTGCCATTAGCCTGATCTACACTCTACGGTAACGGCCCGGCAACACTTCAAGGAAAAGTCCCATGGGGGGGGTAAATAAAAAAGGTGTACGAAAACCACGGCCCTTTTCCATTTTGTTAAAAGCAAAAAAAAAAGCAAAAAAGATGCTTAAAATCTTTTAGAAGAGTTATGATGATCATAAAGGTATTCTTAATGATGTCACCTGTATTCAAGCAGGGATTTCAGCTGTTATATAGCAGTAAGGAAAGCATCAGGATGCTCGGAGATCATTAAATCAGAATAGAATTTGAAGGACCTTGACGCAGACCGTTTGACCCTAACCACCTGCCCTACTCAACGGGGGTCAAAGCCCCGAGATTTAGGGGCCGAACCCTCGCAGTTCCCGGGTATGTCCATGGGTCTCCTGCTGGAGTAGAACCCCTGAGCATTCCGAGGATCGATGATGTCAAGTAACTACCTCATGGTCCTTATCTCAGGCTAACTAGAGAACGAGTGAGCCACTCAATAGAACGGCGCACAAGCGCATGCATGATGGCGCGGAAGCCTATGTAACAACCGGAAGGGTCATTAAAGGGGGCCACGTGGCCACGTGGCTACAGAATGGACCTTGGTTCATTTTACAGCTCCCGGGGCTGGTCAGAGGAGGTCAAAGCATCTGCCCTAACTGCCCAATGACCCCCAATGCCTGCAAAAGAGGGACAGTGGCCCAAATCAGGACTGTTCTGTGGAAACCAGGACATTCGTGGGGTACGCCTTAAGCAGTTGGAAGCCTCGCGTTTCATTCTGACCAATCGTATGTCCCACGACACAGAACGTTACGGCCAATCACCCGTTGTAACTCCCCCGCCCCCCCGCTGTAATGCAAGTAATAAACAATTGTTATTTTTTATATTTTTATTAAATTATTTTTATTAAATGCATATTACCGTTTTCTCGTGTTTTTATTCTTAAACCCCGACACATAATCGTTACACGGTGCGGATTCTATGAACGTCTCCGCCGTCGGTAAATAAAGTAGCAGCTTTCTTATTGTTATGTGCGGACAATAACAAAAAAACCAACTTGTTTTTTAGGGAGAGCCCCAATTGGCATAGAAGGAGAAATCCGAGGGCCTTTTGGAGCCAAGAAAGGGTTGATGGACCTAGGTCTTCTTGGTTACTATGTTTCAAGGTCTCCTTGTGGAACGTTTCTTAAGAAATTCCTTATGGAAAGATGAAGCCTCGCGGAAAAACCAGGACATATTTTTTCTTTGAGTGTCTAATAAAGTGCTGAATACTAATAAAGGGGGGGATTATATCGTCCCGATAAACCCCCTTTATGTGCAGGCTGGGAGATTATAATTTTATGGGGTGATGTGATATGAATGGCATTGAATGACATTTCCTACTCAAGCACCACACTGAGCTGATGCTTTATGGCGATGCTGATGAAGTCCTTGCTCCATAGACTTTCATTAGTCACAGAGTCCCCCTTAGACTAGGGACTCGCTTGAGACTGAGACACTCTATTGCTTACCTCGAAGAAGCATTCTAAGGGCTTAGTGTATTTGTCTACTAAATAGAAAACACACGGAACGGCAGAGACCTAAAAAACCCATATACAGTCCTAGGCAGTAGCTTTCAGGGACTGGCCGGGGATGACTATGTGGTCCTAGTACATTAAAGCCAGTGGCCACCAAGTGATGGATGTGTGGCTACAGGCTAGAGACATGCGACAGCATGTGGCTATGTATATTCAGCTGACGGCTAAAGGGTCACATCTGCCAGCATGGGGCACCATTGGCCAGCAGCCCACCTGGCATCTTCCTAGAAGCTTCTATCCAATATTTTAACACAGTTGTTACAAAGCGTCACAGCCGAGACTCCGTGTATCCTCTTGCGAAACGCCACGTTCCAGGAGATTATAATGGATTCCCCAATAGCGCCGCCATTTTGGTGGAGGCTCACGCCAGGTGATGTCTGCGGAGATGCGGATGACGATAAAAGAGAGAAGATGGAAGGGAGACGAGAATGAACAAGAAGATGCAGATGTGGAAAGGTCTATCAGTTACTACAAACTTTTTTCCTAAAATACTTAATTTCGTATACCTAGGCCAACTATTCTTGCTACAATGTAAACATAGAAACATATAAGTTTGTTCCTGAACCGACACAACATGGACACCGAATCAGTTACGCAGCTCATTCAATTTATACTTAACCACAACTATTTCAGGTTTGGACAGGACCTCTACATCCAGAAAACTGGGACTGCGATGGGTACTCGAATGGCGCCACAATACGCCAACCTCTTTATGGCAAAATTAGAAGAGGATTTCATATCCACCTGCCAAACAAAACCCCTGGTGTACCTTCGCTATATAGATGATATTCTAATCATCTGGACCGCCAGCAAAGAGGAACTTCTCACCTTCCACGAGAACTACAATGCATTTCACCCCACCATCAACCTCACAATCAGCCACTCACCCACAGAAATAAACTTCCTGGACACCACCATCAGCATTAAGAACAATACCATCCACACATCCCTGTATCGCAAACCAACAGACAGACCGACTTACCTTAAAAACAACAGCTTCCACCCTAAACATACAAAAAATTCTATCATATACAGCCAGGCCATACGATACAACCGCATCTGTTCTGACACAGCAGATCGCGACAAACAGCTCCAGAAACTAAGGGGAGACTTTATGAACCAGGGCTACAATGCCAGGATAATTGACAACCAGATACAGAAGGCCACCAACATTCCCAGAAAAAAATTACTAAAGTACAAAGAACATCATACTGGAACCCGTGTGCCCCTGGTTGTCACCACCCCCAGGTAGAAGCCCTACGCAAAATATCTAAAGAACTTCAAGCAACACCACACACCGACGACAGACTCAGGGAAATTTTTCCACAGCCTCCCCTACTTTCCTTCAGACAGCCCCCCAATCTTAAACATCTATTAACCAAGAGTGCCCTGAACAAGTCCACAAAAAATGGCACTTTCCCCTGCCTACAAGGAAGGTGTAAAACATGCGCACACATCCACACTGTGGACATGGTGCCTATACCAAATTCTAACACACTCCATAAGATCAATGGTGCCTTCTCCTGCAAATCTTCTAATGTGGTCTACCTTATTATGTGTGCAAAGTGTCCAACAGCCCTCTACGTGGGTGAAACAGGCCAGCCATTACATAAAAGGTTTAATTCACACAGATTCCACATCAACAACAAGAGAGCAGAGACACCAGTGGGAGAACATTTTTGCCAAAATGGACATAGCATCAGTGACATCAGACTGGCTGTATTAATGGGACTATTCAAAACCCAGAGGGAGAGAAAAATATGGGAGGTTAAATTAATACTTAAATTTAACTCTTTAAATGCTGGCCTCAACCGGGATAGGGAATTTATATCCCATTATCACTTTGTAGATAACAAACCAGACATTGTAACCATGCTATTTGTCTGATACTTAAAGAGAGGTTTTTCACATTATTGTATAACATGCCTGATGAAGGGACCTGAGGGGTCCTGAAAGCTTGCTATCTATATTTACTCAGTTAGCTAATAAAGGTATCATTCAAACTCCATTTGTCTCATATAAGTTTGTGACAGATAAGGACCGGTCGGCCCCCGTCTAGTCGCCCGTTTCTCCTCCTGTAAAGACTCAAACTTCAGTCGTTGGTCTCGTCTTAGATTCAGGAGCCCCGTATACATTTATTTCAATTTGGGGGGCTGTAAACTTACTCATAAATTGCGTCTTTTTCTTTTATAATCGGTTTTAACATTCTCGCTGTTTATCCGGAATAACCGTAACCGTGGATACCCAGTCCTCCGGATACATGAAATGTTTTGCTTGAATCAGTTCATTTTTGTTTGGTGCTGGGGGCATTAGACGGTGACTCCATGGGAACGACGAAGCACACGTGTCAAAGGGATTGGCGTGTCAAAGGGATTGGCGTGTCAAAGGGATTGGCGTGTCAAAGATTCGCGTGTCAAAGAAATTGGCAGTGTGCCAAACGACTCTGACTGGAAGTAGACCAGCTGTCTCCACAAAAAAAATGAATTAAGGGGAACCCTCGCTCGCTCGAGCTATTTGCAGAGGGGAATTCAGATTGAATGTCCGCTAAACCTCAGCGACGGAGGAGACCATCCCTTATTCAGGTGCTACTGAATTCATATCGGCTGAAATAATAAAAAAAAAAAATATGATTTTGATTCGTTTGGATCATTTTGCTTACCTTAAAGGAAAGCTGCAGCTCCCAGCCTCCATGGTCCATTGTGTCTTTGCACTGATTGGCTGCTCGAAGCCCGCCCAATGGCGCTGTTTTCTGCTCAGGCACGTAGAGGGTCCCTGGAGCGCTTGCCGAACCAGAGCTGGTGTCAGTTATTCAACTCAGGGCCAGACTAGGGACGATGAGGCAGCTCTGTCACTTTAAGGCCAGCAGCCACCAAACGACATAAGTGAGGCCACCAGCCCAGTATGTTTTTATGGTCACTCAGCGGGCTACTGGCCATTTCTACCTGGAAGCCTCCAATTATATAAAAAAAAATAGACTATTTCGGCGGAATTGCTAGGAAATAATGAAAAATAATAATAAAAAAACCAAGTTACGATTCTGTGTATTTAGGTGGAAAAAAACCCCAAAAAACAACAACTACTCTTTAATTTGGAATATTATGAAAAAATACATTTTCTACGCTGTTCCGTCCCGTCTATTAATCCAAATTACGGTTAGAGTACGCACGCCGTCTGGCTACGTTTAATAAGATCCTCTGCAGTCTTTCCTTTGGCTTCCTAACCTCGCAATCTTCGGATGTTAAGCAAACGCAATCCACTCGGAAGAGAACTCTGCCCGGTCTGGGAGCCGGATTCAATTATATCCATTTTTCAATGCGAAAGCAAATCCCCTTCACCGCTAAACGGGATAAAAAGTCTGAGAAATTCTGCTTGCGTTGGTTTATCGGCGTTTTGCGATTCACAGAGGGCATCGTTATACACAATTTTATCTTCTGCGTGGGAAATGTTAATAATCGTCTTTTAGACGAAGGTGCCTGTGTATTGTTCTAGAGTATTTAAGAAAAATACTATGTTTCTATCAATTAATCAAACATACATAATCAAGACAAGACAGGCAGACTAGACGGGCCGAATGGTGGCCGATCTGCCTTAATTTTAAGTCTATAGGAGCTCCCAATGGGCGACCATCACCCTCCAGCACTTGAGATGCATGAGTAGGAGGGAAGTGCTTGCCTTTGTGAGATACCATTACCTAGGGGACGTTGTTCCATAGAATTACCCGAGCTAGGGCGTTCCGCCCCTTAAAAGTTAATATCTTGTTGATATCTTGAAGAACCCCTTGGTCTGGGCAGATACGCCTTGGGGTTTTGAAGGACGTCTACTCGTTGGGGTTCCCTGTGTGGACAAATTGCTAACCTTACAAAATCCAGATCGTGAGCACACTTTGGACCTCTCCGGTCCTCATCTAGATGTTCGGAAGAGTCCGTGTCTGCACTGCCGCCTTCTAGATTATTAAAAATAGCATGGGTAGAAGTTCCATGCCGCTCATACTAGAGTTTACCAACCTAAGCCCGCCGTGGCCACACGTACGCAGCTGACAAACCATAAGAATTAATTTGTTAAATTTCATGGCTTTGAATATGTCAAAATGGGCTCTTATGTAAAAAAAACCTCTTCATTCTTTTGAAATGGTTCCCCATGCAAACCTACCCAGAATGCCCGATGGGCCAATGGCCGATAGGGCAGTAGACTTATGGATATTACCGACCCAGTGGCAGATTAGGTCCAGAAGCGCGCCGCCGCCGGCTGATTTAATGCAGCCACAATGTAACGAGTGGCCTGGCATGTCCAGCTGGTAGTTGCCAGGGCCATCCCCAGTCACCCCCAGTCCAACCCTGTAAGTATCTGCTTCTCTACAATACATGAAATGAAAGACCCCAGTGAATGACATTCGCCGTCCCCCAAACAGTTCCTTTCGCCCTGTCCAGGGGGTACACGTCACAACTCATTGAGATGAAGAGGCCCTAGGTGGCATAGAGATAGCGTTACCTGCTGATTCTAGCTGAGAATTCCAAATGGTTTCTGTATCGTTCAGCATTTTATTCTTGTTCTCCCAGAAATAACAAATCGAAATCTAAAAAAAAAACCACTTAACTTGTGTGACTCAGCGAATAAAGTAGCGGAGGGTAAGCAGTTTTCTGGTCGTTTTCACAGAAAAGGAAATAACATTATGGCGTTACAGTCTTTGACTGACTGGTGGAAAAATGAGTTCGGGTGTCAATTTTGTTTCCGTAGCGTTTTTGTGTCAGTGGGTGTCCCTCGGCTTTGGAGCCGGCGCTGAAATCCTCCCAGATGATGCGGTGTTATCATCGTGACAAATGCGATCATTTCCTGTGAGATGACATCATTGATATTATACGAAACGATACCAAATGACGCAACTTTAACACAAACGTCTCTGCTTGTAGGAAAGGAATTAGACGTGTTAAAGTAACGCACACGTCTTCATCTCTTCGCTAAATCTATCTAAAGGGACAACATATTGTTCCCGGTCATCTCAGAAAACATAATTAACCCCTTAAGGACAATGGGCAGTCCCTAAACCCATTGAAAACAATGCATTTTGAGGCCGTACATGTACGGGCTTTGTCATTAAGGGGTTAAAAGATACCATAATCCTTTTATTTCAGTTGACTTGAACTTTGTTGAAGGCAATTTGTTGTAGGGGGGACACAGAAGTATCTAATTCAGTAAAGAATTGATTTTCAGAGGGCATCATCCATGACTTCTCAGATAAGACTCCAGCCAGTCCTCTAATACATTGTATCAGAAACGTATATGTTTGGTTCGGGAAAAGCCAACATTAAATGTCCTGTTTTACTTCTTAATTCCCATTAAAGAAATTAACATAAAGGGTCGGCTTTGAAAAGACGCAGTGGTCATCGTGGTTCCACCATTCCACCGTTGAATCATCGTAGGCATCTACAACGGTTTTTAGCAACAGAGAATTCCATGGCCAGTCAGACCATCTCGTTTATTTGCTGTAGGACCTCAAACCTTACTTGGTCCTTGGGTTTGTCTTATGTTTGGAATGGGCTTTAGTCTATCGCACGCGGGCTTAAATGCTAAATCCCCCTCACTGTATTAACCTCTGCGACTTCTTCTGGAAGGCAACTTATACACAAGCCTCTGAGTGACCATCCTCTGGGGAATGAGAACTTGGGGGGAAAAGACATTCTTGGCTCCTACAATTCAGTCCTAAGTAATGCACGGCTGGCCAAAGGATAACGTGTAAGAAAATCCCTCCACACATCCAATTATTACTGGAATTGTCTGGAAAGCAGATGTATGGATCAAATTGAAGCCTATCCCTCCAGCACTCGGCGTTTGGAAACGTATCTGACGGGAAAAGTCTGCTTTAGAAGAAAAAAACATCGCGCGGTTTGTCAGCCATGGCTTTCACGGTGATTAGAAGATGCGTCCGGGACACTTACTTGTTGGTGCGCATGCTCAGATATCACCCACTTACCGCCTATTCCAATAGCAGAACGGTTTTGTGCATTCCGATTGAGGAAGAGGAATTTGGATTCCACATAAATAGCTTGTTTCCACGGCAACCATGGGTTCATTTGAAGAGATACTTTTGGAATGATCAATGTTATGAAGACACTTAACAGAACAGAATGTATTATGAGACTTTTAAACATTTTTCCCCCTTCGGGTTTTTTTTTTTATTTTTTTTATCGCTTATCTCACGTCAACCCCAGACTTTGACATTTTGGTTTGAAATACAATATTCATGAAAATGAACACTGAATGCACGCAAAGCTTTATGTATTGTATTTATCAAGAATGTTTTTTGTTGTCATGCATGTAACTCTTCATTCATCCACCATAGCGCTAATCTGTAGAATTCCCCTAGCGGAGAACTCCCGGACTCTTGGAAGGGTCTACAGATGCCTCCTGGGATCTGTCATCTGAGTCTTCCGTTGGCATGGTAGCCAGAGCTCTCTTCTATGGGAGTGGCTTTATGATGGGGCGGGGCCAACTGCTCATGGGGCGGGGCTAGCCCAGACAGCTTTAAATGTGCTGACAGTAGGACGGAAAGTGGGCAGGGAATAGGTGTTGCCAAACACTTCTCTCCTCCCAGGATAGAGAGGGAAGTGACCCTGAGACCCAGGGAAGCCCCGACGCACCTGGAGACTCTGGGTCAAACCCCAGGTTTAATAATATTTACACCAAAAGAACCATTCTTATTTTTTTTCCCTAGCAACTTAATAACTAAACACGTAGAATTATGAAAAGAAAATTCTAGAAGAAGGCTACGTCCAACAGCTAACAAAACAGTATAGTCCCAGACATGTAAAAATCAGCCGTTGATCATCCTGTTGGGCAAATGATGGAGTTAGGATACCGTGATTTATGTTAGGCCAGGGGTGTCCAACCTGCGGCCCTCCATCTGCTGCAGGACTACATCTCCCATACTCCTCAGCCAGTCCCTTCGCTGAAAGAGCATTATGGGAGATGTAGTTCTGCAGCAGCTGGAGGGCCACAGGTTGGACGCCCCTGGCCTAAGGGGACGGGTTATACCTATAACATTTGGGATCGGATACAGATTATTATTTTGCAGTCAGGGTTCAGATAAAGTCTAATATTATGGCTTTTGGCTTTATAATTAAGGCTGCAGAGCAGGACACGCTACATGATCATTACCAGCAAGGGATTAAGGGAGTACCGGCAACTACCTGACAACACAGCAGCTGTGAACGTTTACATGGACGTGACGGAGATCTTTTCTTTTAGAGGGTTTCTGTCTGAGAAACGGACATGGGGGTCTATTCACTAAGCAGTGAATATGTCTGTGGCATCGTCTTTTTAACCCCTTTTCCCCCCCAATTCCGATAAACAGGTTGTTGCTAAAATGACCACTAGATGGCAGCGTAACACAACTCCGAACATCGACAGAACGTTACCGCTCCGAACACATAACCTCCGGGGAAGCCGATGAAATAATATACACCGTATGTAACAATTGTTTAAAAAGTCTGGAAACATGACACTCCTGGTTATCATCTCATTAAAGAACTCTGTATTTAACATATATATATATAGATTCTGTTTGAAATAATTTTATTTAAATACTGTAAACATTTGTAATCCCGAGGATTTGGCGCACCTGCGATAAAGAATGGATATATTCTTCGCAGTCAGAACTGCTACTGGGTAATGAGAATGATCTCATGGCGTTCTTAACCCCTTAAGGACAATGGGCGGTCCCTAAACCCATCGAAAACAATGCATTTTGAGCCCGTACATGTACGGGCTTTGTCATTAAGGGGTTAATGTCGCTTGCTCTTCCTGCCACGCTGTGTAGAGAAATCAGATGCAAGACGAGTTTGGTTATTATCCTGATTTAAGGTAGAGAAAACGAAATGGCTTGTCTGCGGCACACCCCATGGTCCTTTTGAGCAGCGGCACACTGGCGGCCCTAATTACCCAACATGGCCATCTGTTTTGTGGCAGCTGCCCCTCTGGACCTGCCTTACTACGCCTAGACCTCATCTGTAAAGGTCAGAATAAAGGGGAGGAATAATCATGGTCGATCCTGAGAACAGTTAAGTTATGGTAGCTGCTACCATGGTTTACGAACACATTTATAAATGAAAATTCTAATCTGAAAACACAATTACATGCATAGAACCAAAAAATGTAGGATTTAGAAAAATTTATATATTCATTATAAGGCAAAACTTCCGAATGAAAAGCCTCGTCTACAGAACGGAAGCTCCTTACTCTCATGTATTTGCAGCTAAAATAGTAAAATAAATTGGTTTTCCAATGGAACACTTCATGGCCTCACCAACAGCACGCAAAATCATAACTTTATTTTCCAATACATTATATTCTATAGGGAGAGGGTTTTATAGATTATCAGATTCAATGGCAATGCTAGTTTTATTCCTGCCGTGAGCTAAAATAAGCCTGGTCCATAATTTATATGCATATTCTGCCTTAATAATGTCATTTCTTGGACTTCTTTCTCCTACACAAAGAACATCTGTAAGCGTTAGCAGCGTACGCAATATCCAGAAGACTTATCGTTTCCAGTGTTCTAAAACCGACTTTATTCCGGAACAAGAAACGATTTGTCCTCCGGAGATTACGCTTACGTCTTCTATGCGAGAGAATCCGTGCTAAAAATACAAACCTTGGTGGCTTCCAGTAGAGACTTGGTCTACTTCAACACTAAAGCCTTCACAAATCATACAACAATGGTTAATATCCAGAAGCTTTGCTTAGCAGAACATTACTCACCGTCCATAATTAGTGCTCTAGGAGCGTAATTAATCTACTGACGCCGAATTCTGTAAATCATTACCCCCGTTTCTTGTAAACCCCCCCCAAATCCCTCTTACGTGGCTTATATTTTCAGTAGGTTGTCGTAGGAAGAGAAGTGTTGATTCCTTTGGCGAATGTCCAAGCAAGTTCTTTGCATGGCAGAGGGTGAGAGCTGTGATTTATAGACCTTTTTTTTAGAATGTTAACAGTTGCGCGTTACGTTCGTGGCCGTAGGGAACGAGAAGAAACTTGGAGAGCTTCCAAGGCATGGGCTACAGAGGTGTCTCGATCTTCCGAATGGCGTGGGAGGAAGTCAAATACCTTTAATCCTTTATTCGGCTCGGATTAGAACACTCGGGCATAATTAAACGAAACAGACGAGGGCGGCGTTTCGATCAATCCGAGACTCTCTCCGGTGGGACGCCACTTACAGAAGAGGAAAAAAAAAACCCAAGAAAAGCCTGGAACGGCTTAGCAAGCAAAATTCTAATCCAGAATTAACATTTGTTTAAAAAATGCATCGGCTCACATTGTCACTTCTCTTCTTTTTTTAATTATTTGTTTGCTTAATGTTCTGTTTTTACTCATTTGTTACAGTTATTTTATTATTTTTATTACTATTATTATTTTTATGACATCACACCAGTAGCTAGATATTGCGGATAATAAAGCCAGATTTTATGGCTATGAGTATGAGTTTGGGGTGCAAGTCTAGCCCTGATAACCACATAGAAAGCTAGAACCTGCCGGCATATCGGCCCCATTCGGCCCCCCATCTAGTCTGCCCGTTCCTCCAGTCGTTGGTCTCGTCTTACATTCAGAAGCCGTAATGCCGATCCCGCGCGTGTTTAAGTGATCCTTTGATATCAGTCGATTTCCAAGGAACTCCATTTTTTTGGGAGTTCTGTCGAATATGTTAATTCTCGTGACATCGTTCTAAATATCAAAGGAAATAACTATGTCGAAGCGTTAATATCCCAGAACCCTAAACAAAGAACAGATTCCGGAACAGCTGGAAACTAATAGAATATTTTGTGAACATTATGGCCTTTTGAAAGTGCCATTTTTTTTTTCGTGAGATGAGTCAAGAAGGATTACCCGCTGCTATTGCTAGAATAAAAAGCAAATTAAAAAAAAAAAATAAAAAAAAACAAAAAAAAAAACCCGCCGACCCCCACGTAAGTAATTTAAGGCTATAGCGAGGGAATTAGGTCACTGTCATCTAAACGTTCCCCCCGCACGTTACGATGAAAGAAGCTCCTAATTGAAATTTCACTTTATCTCCCCGGAATCACGGAGCTGTTCATTTCTTTATTTCTTCCTTGACCGCTTCCTAAAGTTGACCGCAGAAACCCCCCCCCCTCCCGCCCCTCAGCGGGTTTTCCTTTTTTAAATTAGAACTACAGAAAAAAAAAAAAAAGTCTCTTTATATTATCCTCTATTTTTTTCCCCCGATTATGTTCATTTTTGTCTCCTAAAAATAAGAATCTTTGTTGGGGGTTAGCGTGATTCAGTGGACGTTCGTGTTAATATTCCTTAAGTGGCTTTATTCTTTAGATAGGAGATGCCCAGGGAACTAATTATTATTATTTTTTTTTTTAATGAAAAAAAAGCATGGTATGGGTCCAAAAAAA
>VKOC01033627.1:0-17568 GCA_009364415.1 Spea multiplicata | reverse complement strand
GTCCGTCTCTGGAGGTGTCCCGGGTGCCGCAAGTTGGCACCCCTTGATGAGCGGCGGCGGCGGCGGCACCCCCTGGAGTGTGGCGCCCTGTGCGGTCGCACACCCCAAAGGCCGGTCCTGTATATATATATATATATAATGTAATGTACCAAACATAGATGAATCAGCAGGTACATTGCTGATGGTGACATGGTGAAATATCCACATTTAGTACTTGTTCCCGACTTGTTCCTTGCTCAGCGAGCGTTTTCCTTTTGTATAGATTTGCACGACAATGGAGAGCTTCAATGGGGACTAATATAAATGTGTACTCCTTCTCTACAGGCACTTCAGTTAACTAACAACCAATAAAGGTTACGCTATAAATCAATGATTTAAATGAATGTTTCACTTTTTCTTCTACTTAAGGGTAACTATGATATTTACTCATCTATAGAGTTTTTTTTTGGAATGTGATCAGATGTAAAGTAAGGCTATAATACATACCGACTAACATTTCAAAATGTGAAACGGGACAATCGTGCAACTCACCAATACAAGCAATTGCACTTTAAAATGTTGCGTTTGCATCGCCACTTAAAACACACTTCATTTTTGTCAGCACAGTCATGCATATTAAAAATAACCAACACATTGAATTGAATTCCCATGAGGCTTAGCCAGATATACTACTTCCATGATGCTGGCTGAGCTTCATTGGAAGTGCAGTTACAGTAGATAAAGCTGCAGATGTTAACTGTGAACTACAATTTCCATGATGCTCAGCCAGCCAGATGTCGTTCATGGGAGTTGTAGTCCACAACTAACAACGGTCACATCATCTGATGTTAACTACAGTTCCAATGAGGCTCAGCCAGGCATACTGCTTCCATGATGATCATGGGAAGGAAGTACAGTCAACAGTAAAGTTGCAGATGCTAGTTGTGAACTACAAATCCCATAATTCTCTGCCAGACAGGCCTCTGCTTCTTTATTTTGGATTTATTGAAGGACTTGGTGGTACCCTCGCTCGTGAACCATCTCACTACTGAGTGCTGTATTCCAACCTTTTTTTCTGGGTATCCAAAATCGGGACTGTCCTACCCAAATTGGGACTGTTGGGGGGGGGCATGATAATGGCTAAATTTAAGGTTACCCCGAGGTGTCTAGTATTCAAACACACACATTATATATATATATATATATATATATAATGTGTGTGTTTGAATACTAGACACCTCGGGGTAACCTTAAATTTAGCCATTATCATGCCCCCCCCAACAGTCCCAATTTGGGTAGGACAGTCCCGATTTTGGATACCCAGAAAAAAAGGTTGGAATACAGCACTCAGTGGCAGGCTTCAAAGATGTCCCAAATAGGACATGAGGCAGTATGGGAAAAAATAACAATATGCTACTTGTAGTTATTACCTGTAACGTGCTAAAAAACATTGGGTGTTTCTTAACTCAGGAAATATAGTAGAATCTATTTAGCAGGTTTTCCCATTAGTGTTTGCAGATGAGTAAAATATTTTATAAGTTTTTGTAGTGAATTGGATGGTATGATAAAAGTAATGGTATCTTATTAAAGGCTTGCTTGTCCTGAAAAAAAAACCAAACAATATATAATGTGTGTAGGTGCACTAACCGAGAAAGAAGGAAATTACAGCTAAACTGAAACTCCTCACGAATGTTAATACAGCCTTTGTCCCAATATGTACTACAAGTAAAAAACAGTCTTGTCATTAAGGGGTTAAAACACTCACAAAGGATGGGACATGCTGTAGCGCTTGTAATAGAAACGCTCACTCTCCTTCTGTACACTGGGGAAAACCTTGACGTTAATTGTGTTATAGTTCCCGGAAGGCATAACCGTATACTGTAGAAGCACGGTGTTTATTCTAATATATCCACTGAAAGCCAACTCTTTATCTTCAAAAATATAATATATAACTTTAATTATAGCAAAACCACAAAAATTTCCCTAGGAAAAAATATGCCCCAACCTCAGGCACTCAAAAGGTTAAAGGAGGCCTAGCCACGGCATCGTGATGGATTTAATGTGAAAATCATGACAGCCTAGAATGTCAATATAGATGTGAAGAGGTTAATAGTTTTTTTTTAAAAAAACTATGGAGATAAGGCATGGAAATGAAAGGGCAATTGGATAGCAAAATCTGGGGTTACGGAGGTTACAGCAAAAAAGCTGAGGAAGGGGTTAACGACACTTTAATGTATACATTTTGCAGTAAAATGTCATGACTGTTCCATTAATTATATTAAAAGTTATTATTCTACTGACCACATATGTAGTTATACATATATTTATGTCGTTATTACATATACCGGTATATACCATATATATACAAGTTTGCACTTGCAGTCACTGAGTTTGATGACCAGAGGGCTCCCTTAACTGGAGAAATGTATGGAAAATGTATAATCCACAGTTTTGTTAAAATCTTTGCATTCCCACATAATGCGTTGAACAGAGGGCTTTTTTCAGTAAAATAGTCCATTTTATAACCCTAACATAGAGAGAGAATCTTTTACAAGGGTAATTAGACCTTGTTGGTGTTGTAAACACTATTTTTAGTATGTATATTGGAATAATAAAATTTATTGACTGTATGTATTCTCAATGCTGTCCTTGACAAATCCCGACCTGCAGCATAAAGGGAAGACTGGTATTTTGATTGGGTTTTTAGATGCAATGTTACTTTAAGGAGGGAAAAAAGCACGCTAAATAGAAACCAATTTGAGGTAATTAATGAATATTCTTCACAGGTTATAAATCAGTTCCGTGATTTATCAACAATCTTAAAACGTTTTGTAGAAGCTGCAGTGTAATTCTTGTGGTTTTCCTCCCACCTGCAAAATTACTTGTATTTAAACACCAAATAATTACTTAATTTTGTAAGGCAGCCCGCTTTGTATTTTTGATCATGGCGGAAGCTATAGCATCAACTTCCTCTTCAGGCTCTTCTCTTAAAGACTTTACTTGCCCAGTTTGTAAGGATGTCCTGCAAACACCTGTGCGGACGCAAGGCTGTGAGCATATGTAAGTCATACAATCTTACGCTCTGGATGTGTAATTAATTTATCATTGTACACTTGGTAGGTATTTTAGTGTATGATAATATATGAACACATTAAGGTTTGCATCTGACCACCAATGGGTTAAGGTTTTGTGTTTTAAATTAATTTCAGAATTCTATCTTTGTTACAAAGTAAGAAGCCATGTTTTTCTAGGACACATATACAACACTGACCTTCACCAGCAGATTTAAAATGCTCTCCTTTTGTAAATAGGGCTTTCAAAGAAGGGAATACATTATGTATGTATAAAACACACATACTGCAGGGTAGCCGTTTATATGCAGTGGTCAGCAAACACGTCTTGGAGAAATATCTGGCCACCATAAATGAAATCATGGTTGGGTTTTCGCTTTAACCCCAACAGTGCCAGCTACATAGGAGATAAATAGCAGGCATATTATGCTTAGAATCTCCTATGTAGTGCTATGCATCATACGCGTGCTTAAAATGGAGAAACATGAGGGGCACAGGGATTTGAGTGTCAATCAGTGATCTGCCCCTCGATTAAGGAGCCCCAGGGGCATTTATTGCATTGAACATTTCTCCTTATGAAACTGGCTGGGATTCCTGTTGCGAAAACTGACCCTTTACTGACGTTTGTAGGGTTTTTCTCCTTTTGCCATACATTTAAGTATCTATGGAACTAGCTTAAAGGTGTATCCGCTGTCAGAAGCTGTATCCCACACATGGTCGTAAAAACATTTGCCTAATAAACTTTATAAAACGTACCTGCGACTTTGCAATAAGGAAGTCTGAGCGAAGATTTGCAAATATTCTATACCCTTTATCTTATCTTGTCGTCATATCTTGTGTAAGAGAGATTTCTAGACAGTTATCTAGATAGCTTTGTGTGTAGGGTAATTATACATGGTGACGTGTAGCTATGTATAGTAACTCTACAAAGGAGACAAAAATTAATCTGTAATGTTTTATGCACTTTTATAGGACCCTACCTCTTTATTGCCTCTAATTTTCTCTTGTTACCTCATACTTTGGTCTCCCACGGATGGGCACACCTTGGTGATCTCCAACTTTGGTAACATCCGTGTTTGGCCGTCACCTCTTATCCTGGACCCAATTTAGAATCCTGACATCGAAAGCTCTTCATCATGGTTCCCCCACATAAATCCCCTAACTTATATCCAAATATGTTCCTATCCGGTCTCTCTGCTCATCTTCTAATATCTAACCTCATTCTCATAAACAGGACATTTCAAAGGCTTCCCCGTATTTGGGATGCCCTGGTTAATCGTACACTCCCTAGTCTCCAGCCCTTCCAAATGTAAACAGTCTTGGAGATGATTGCTGTTCTAAAATAGAGAGCTGGAGGTTACATTGTCTGTCTTTTTTTATTTTTATTTGTTTATTGTTCATGACAAACTACATATGAGGTAATGTTACATGTATGTCATTATTCTATTTTCTGGTAAAAAGGAAATTTGCAGTAACACATGAAGCGGAACAATGTTATTAATATTCCTATATTTACCTTATTCTGATGTTTCAGCTTTTGCAGGAAATGCTTAGTGACTGCCACAAGAACAAGGGGTGCAATTTGTCCCCTATGCCGTGGAGCAGTAAGTGAAAGGGACAGATTTGCACCAACAAGAGCTTCTGATGTTGAAATAGAAATGAAAAGGCTATCTGAGGAATGCATGTACTGTGCAAAACGGGTAATGTTAATACAAAACCTGGATGTTGGCTCAGACATAGGGTAGCCAGAGTATGCATTTTATGTGCCTGCTAATATCTTTCTATGGCTTAATTCACAAACTTTTGTAGGTCAAGATAGTAATGGGTATGTTTGCAATAAACAGGTTTTACATTTTAGATCTGTAAGTTGCTATTGCACATATGTACGGTTGTCTTCTAAAACTCAAAATGACAAAGCTGCGTTTTACGTGGTTACAAGTGTAGCCCAGTACGATGCTGTCCTCATCAATTCACTTCCATATCTTCCCCCACAGTGTGTGCTTTCTTAGCACGTTGAACACTGTTTATACCCTCAGGCTGCACAAGTACAGTATTTTAGGCTAAACTATGGGATTTCCATTAATAGGTCAAGCTGAACTACATGAGGCTGCATTACAAAACATGTAAGAAATACCAGGAAGAATTTGGAATTCTTCCGAAGGATCCAATGCTACAGATCAAGGCAAACCCCTCTAAACCGTGAGACATTTTCTTATTGGTATAACGCAGATTTATTTATTTTTTACCTTGATAATATTAAATCTGAAATATTTTCAGGATGGAGCCAACATACAAGTGTCCAATGTGTGAAAACAGAAATCTAAGTAGAAGAGGCTTGCTGGACCACTGTAACAATGTGCATTCTCATCAGATCATGGAAGCGGTAACTATTTGGTGTACATTATGTTTTCTTTTTCCTCAATGAATTGTGGGCATTTTGCTACGTACTGTATATTCTGTAATGCTCAGTATAAATTACAAAACTAGTCTTTGAGATGCTATTTAAGATAATTAATCCCAGGTAATGCAAGCAGCACCCCTCCATATAGCAACAAATGGTATGATCCTGTTCACAATAGGATCTTTTGGATATGAAGCCCTAAGAAAGATAGAGCAATTGCTTTATATGAGTCAAAATAAACTTTCACATAAGTAAGAATAACGCCAGGCGCATATGTTTCCAAGTTGGGCAATTTTTTTTTCTTCATATTTTACCTGAACATTCAAGAAATTCTTTGTAGTGTTTTGCATTTAGCTGCTGCTAAAGCTTGTATGTAGCAAATGTCCAATTTTCTATTTTATCTCTCAGTTCACAGGTTTCATTTATTTGTTGGAATCCAACCTCAACTATGATGATTAACAAAAGTAAATGTTAATTGTACTAATTTTATTTGTAGGTCTGTCCAATTTGTGTATCTTTGCCATTGGGGGATCATTATCAAAGAAGTGGGAATATAGTTGGACATCTAAATGCAAGACATCGGTTTAATTATGAAGAATACATGGTAAATAACAAAGTGTGGTGTGTTATTTTTTTTTTATTTTTTTTTTTCATTGTAAAGTTCTATATCAGATTACTTACATTTTTTTTTTTTTTTTTTTTTTTTTTTTTAAGCACTTTCCTTCGTGAATTTTCTGGTCAGTTCTTTAGGTAGGGCAGGAACAAACCTATAAAACCTTTATTCCTGCTCTACACCAGGTAGGTGCGTATGGCCTTTCTTAATCATTTTGGTCATTGAGGGATCCTAGAGCCTACTCATAATGGTTCTGTTGGTCAGAAGGAGAGTGTTATGACAGCCTCCATGCTCCTTGAACAGACTATTGCCTTTAGCACACATTGGGGTGTATGGAACCCTTAGGGTGGGCTGTAAAGTCTCTCCCATCTCCTCTGTCTGGTGTTTGGGTTCCTTACACTGGTGGGGAAGGGGGATAGTCCCTTCCCTGCAAAATCCAGGGAAGACCCCAGGGACTCCTTTTTGAACCTTTCATCTAATGAAAGAAGGAACTTGGAGGACATATATTCCACAGTTGAGGAACTTTGCAGATATGTTACTGTCTTGGTAGCTGCATTAGAGATGCTGGAAGTAGGTAAATGAGGGGAAAAATACTGATTACATGTTTGCAAGTTACACTAAGGTGCATAATGCATCGGAACCAATGATCTTAGACAAGTAGAGTCATCCTGAAAAGACACTGAGTTCAGAGGGTTAGTGATACCTTTTGATATGGCACTGCATGAGGTTCCTAGAGTGGATGATACTGTGTGGAAGACAAACTGTAAGTCCATCATTCTTTTTGGGAGACTCGGACCTCAACCTTTCCTCCTCAGAGTTTGACAGGAATGTCTCTTCCATCTAGTGTAATGTTTTGTCTTCTGGTTGCTAGGAGCCCCTTCATCTCTCCAGAGGTCTCTCTACAATGGATTTTCATCACCACAGATGTGAGCCAGCTTGGCTGGGTGTCATGTCCTGGCATTTCAAACATGTCAGTGCGATCATTACTGAGAGTTGCAGCCAGACAAGAGGATTGAGGTAGCCTACCCTAATCAGTAGGAATACGTGGCTGTTCAAATTGGTACCTGTGCAGAAATCAACCTTTCCTGTCTCGGGTCTGCATTCAGTAGGCAGTGTTTCAGGTGGTTCATCAATCACTTGAAGTGTCAAGTTGTAGACCTAACTGCATTTGCCTAAAACAAGAAAGTGGACCTTTTCTGTCTCTCCGGGAAGGGTGCCCACTGGCCTGAAATGCTCACTTGTCCTTTAGGTCAACCATTGTTACTATCTGGCCTAACAATTTTTTTTTATTTTTTTTCTTGTGGTTTTTTTTCTCGGTGCTCTAGTATACAGCACTAAGCAAAGTGTTTGCTCATTGAAGAAGAAAAAAAAGGTGATGCTGTCAAAGTTTTTCCT
Source organism: Spea multiplicata (assembly GCA_009364415.1). NCBI lineage: Eukaryota > Metazoa > Chordata > Amphibia > Anura > Pelobatidae > Spea > Spea multiplicata. The sequence continues at coordinate 10,109 of VKOC01033627.1, read as the reverse complement.
AAAAATAGATAAAATGTAATGTTTGCTTTTTGGAAGAAGTACATTATTCTGAGATCTATGTGTGGAATGTTTTCGAAATGGCTGATGTGCTCTTTATTCCTCTGTAGAATGTCCACATGGATGAAGAGGCACAGTACCAGGCTGCCATTGAGAAATCAACTCAAACTGCACACATGGTGTAAATTTAGCAGAGGTTGTTGTGTGGTATGTTTAAATATTTTAATATACGGATTTAACGCTTGTATCAGGTTAATAAAATATTTTCAAATTTAAGTGTCTGTCTATTTCTAAGTGGGGGTGATAAAACCCTGCTGGTATTTTTGAGGTAGGTGGGCTGTTATATGGAGATCTACTGAGAAGACTTTGAATTCCTGCCATCACTTGTACTGGGGTGGGAAGGAGGGTGGCTGCAATAGCCCAGTTGTCTAACTAGTTGAAAGTTACTTTTGACATCATCATAGAAGCTCTGGAGGGTTGGTGGCGAGTTCTCTTTTCAGTAAAACCAGAAGTGGCATATTGAGAGAGTTTGGGAGATCATAATATATTACTTTACGGGGGCCTAGCTAATACCTCTTTCTTGGGCTTTGTTAAGGAAAAAAATACTGTCCACACCCTTAGCACCAAATGAGTTTTACCTGTACAGAGAAATCTTGCAATATAAAGAAAAATTGCAAACCTTTTCAAACTTTGTTAGGATTTGTTGCCACTTGCAGACATTACGAGCCGTTTTGGTGCTCCTTGATGAGGTAAAGTGGAACTGTTAGACAGAAGTAGCCAAGAAGACGAGGGTGGTCTCATTAATGGCTATGATTGATTGGTCCAACAACCTGTGGGAGTTTTTTCTTTTTTTTTCACTCTAGCCAATAAGCCTGTAAAAGGGAAAGGGATAAGCATTAGATATATAAATGGACTGACACAATTTTAACTTGCCAGTAGCAGCAGTTACAGACTGATGAGAGTTGGAGTGTGAGACGCTGAAAGTGAACAGGATGAGATTGATGCTCGTTGCGCATCTACCATCCTGAGAGTTAATGAATAGTTTATTTTAGTGCAGAAAGTATACTTTTTTGGGGTGGATTGGAGAAGCTGTAGTGACTATTGTAGTGTACTACATGGAGCGAAGTAGACATTTTTCACCTGCTCCGTGCAGTGCAGTTTAGTTAAGACAGTTGCCTGGAGGGAACCTATCCTCAAGAATGTTGCTGCTGTGAAATTGGCCGTGGATTTTCTCTGTGATGCCTCCATTGAAAACATCAGAATGACGGCCAGAGCTTCAGCGCTTTCGGTTGCAGCTAGAAGAGCCTTGTGGCTCAAGACCTGGGCAGCCTCTAAGAACAGACTTCTTAATATCCCTTTTAAGACTTTATTTGGGGAAGAGCTGAACAGTGGGGAAGAGTCCCTTTTGGGGAAAACCACAGGGGACAAGCATTGGATGCCTCAACGTAAGCCTCCTTCGAAAAGACGGCAGTCCTTTCGGCCTTTCTTCCCGGGACAATCTAGAGGCCAGAGTTCTAGATTCAACCCCTCGTCCAGAGAACAAAACTTCCGAGGCAGATTCCCTTGTGGAAGGGGGAGATTTGACAGGATTGCCTTCCCCAAAGCGTTTCAAGACCCCAAGAACGCTGCATGACGCGTCCTCCATTCCGGTGGGAGGAAGGCTCAGTTTTTTCACCGACAGTTGGTTCTCACTCACCCGTGACCCTTGGGTGAGAGCCATTGTATCGCACGGCTATCAAGTTCAATTCCGGACCAGACCTTCAGACCGTTTTTTGATCTCCCACCTTCCTGCAGACCAGGCAAGGCGGTCGGTCCTTGTTATCCACCATCCAGCAGTTGTCAGACCTCAGAGTCCTGGTTCCTGTCCCCTGGCCAGAACTAGGCCAAGGGGTTTATTCTCCGTTTTTTCTGGTCCCCAAGAGACTGTGTGGTCTTCGCCTAATCATAGACTTGCGTTTTTTGAACCGTCACCTCCAGTTCATCAGGTTCAACCGTAAGATCCACCCTCAACACCTTATGCCTCAACGACTTCATGGCTTCATTAGATCTAAAGGATGCATATTTCCACGTTCCCATCCATCTCATCAACGTTTCCTGAGAGTGGCGATTCCTCGGGGTTCAACTGTCCAGCATTTTCAGTTTCAAGCCCTTCCATTCGGATTGTCGGCGGCCCCAAGAGTCTTCACGAAACTTTTGGCAGTTGTGGCGGCCCATCTCCGAGTTCAGGGAATCTCAATCATTCCTTATCTGGACGATTGGCTTATCCATGCCCAGTCGGTGCAGATTCTTCGGGTTCACCTTGCCACGGTGGTCGACACATTATAAGATCTCAGCTGGATTCTGAACTGGGACAATTCCTGCACCGTCCCCTCTCAACAACTAGTGTTGCTGGGTCATTGCCTGGATTCCTGTTCCGGGAAAGCTTTCCTTCCGACTGCCAGGATAGAGGGGATTCGATTCCTGGTACGCAGGATTCGCTCTGCGCACCGCATCTCCTTACGGTTATGTATGTCCCTGCTGGGCAATATGGTCTCCGCAAAGTATGCAGTGCCCTGGGCTCTGGCCCACATGAGAATACTTCAAGGATTTGTCCTCAACCATCTGGAAGACGACCCTTTGGCTCTGGATAGGCATGTTTGTCTTCCTCCGCAGGTCAGAGCTTCCCTCTCCTGGTGGCTCCAACAGAACGTCCTTGCCGCAGGGAGAACATGGTCTCTTGTCTCCAAAGTACTTCTCACCACCGACGGCAGCATCAAGGGATGGGGAGCTACGTATCAAGACCTGTTTGTGCAAGGTCTCTGGTCCCCAGCTACGAAACTTCTTCCCTCGAACTGTCTGGAGTTACTTGCAGTAGAAAAAGCTCTGCATTACTGTGAACATCTGCTTGCCGGCAGGGACATTTTGCTTCGTTCCGACAATAAGGCAGTGGTCAACAGACAGGGGGGCACAAGAAGTCCTCAGCTTCTCCGTATATCGCTGAGGATTTCCTTTTGGGCAGAGTCCGCCGTCCACTTAGGGGAACTTTGAATTCTCAAGCAGATTTCCTTAGCAGAACTCCTGTGCTGAGCGGCGAGTGGGCTCTGCATCCGGTAGCCTTCGATCTAATCGTCCAACGGTGGGGCTTGTCCGAGATTGACCTTATGGCATCCAGAGACAATGCCTTCTACGATCCGGGTGCATATTTCTGCCATCAGTGCTCTGATTTGTGGTCTTTGTTATTTACTGGTGTTAGTAGGAGGGGGGGCCCTTTTAAAGTTTGAGTCCTGCCCTATCAGGTACGGAGGAGGAGTCTATCCTTAGTGTCACCAGGGATTGACAGGGAAAAGAAGCTCTCGGTAACTAGAACTTCCTGTTTCTAATACTAGGGAAATTCAGTCCTGCTACACGGGGCTGCATATATCATCTGACAGTGTCTGCGTAGTCAGGCCCAGTGCCTTACTACTGCTGCTCCTCTTTGACAGTCCTAACTCTGAGCGAACCTTTTTTTCTTTTAAGTTTCTGTAATGAAAGATGAGTCTAAAAGTTGTCAGGGACCACCTCTTTTGCGAACGTCCCTTAATACTGTTCCAAATCAAATAAGGCCACAAAATTTTGTCTGAGCTGCACAAACGTTGGCAAACGAAATTTGTTGTCAGAAAACAAACGTACCACAAACAAAACATTTTTTTTAACCCGAAGCGATTTTGATCGCCGTGCACATGTCTACCTAATATCTTTGCCCTCAAACAGCCTGTCTGTGCCAATTTTGCTGCCAAAACAGATAAGTAGAAAAGAAAATCCTAGAGGTGTAGGGGAGTCATCTGGCAAGTGTTTTTTTTTTTATTAAGGGACAGAGACTTTGACCCCCCGAGTGGGCCACCCAGGACAGCCCAGACATTTGATGATTGCCCTAAGTGAGACACAGCATATGAGTGTGAATTTATTAAACATGAAACAACATACTAGATCACAGTTTTGAGTGTGCATTTTTCTAAGTGACTTGCTGTTTACAGTTTGTGCATCCATAGCAGTTAGTGCAGGACAGGAGTAAAGGAACAAAGGTAAATTCAGTGTTTACATTTTAAGGACTTTCACTTGCACCATACATGATGAGCAAGCTTGGAGATCTCACTTTTGCATGTGTTGCCTCATGTAAGCATGCTTGGGACAGCAGTTACTGTGGCACATGTGAGCAAGTGGCCTCTCTGGAAGCTTCGAATGAAGCTCTAGAGAGGTGAACAGATTATTGGGAGGGGCTGGAGAGGATCCAGCTGTCTTGGTCTATATTGATATCAATGACAAAGTAAGAGGAAAATTGAGAGATTAGGGATTTAGGAAATGAAATCTCTAAGGTAGTATTCTCAGAGATACTACCTGTGCCATGTGCTACACCAGAAAGACAGCGGGAGAATAGGGAGATTAATGCATGGCTGAAGGCTTGGTGTAAGAAAGAAGGCTTTGGGTTGGGATGGATTGCACCTGAATGCAAGGGAGTCTAATGTGCTTGGGGATAGGATGGCTTGACGTTGACAAATATTTCAAAATAGGAATGGGGGGCAATAAACACTGGGCTACACAGTATAGAAAGGGAAGGCGACTTAGTTAGTACCCAGGTGGGTACAGATTATAGGGGTACGCCTATAAACAACTTCAAAATGAAATCACAAATGGAACATGGCAGTGGCATTAAGTGTGTGCTTGCAAATGCCAGAAGTTTAACTGGTAAAATAGAGGAAATTGAGTTGGTAGCAGGAATTGAAAATTATGATTTTGTTGGTATAACAGACACATGGTGGGATAACACACGTGATTGGTCAATCAATTTGGAGGGCTACAAAAGAGGTGGTGTGCTTGTATGTCAAACCAACATTATTGCCTCATGTCTCATTATTGCCTCATGATGACAATACTGCAAATGTCGAATAATAGTAGGTTGAGATTATCAGTGGGGGTAGAACTGCCCAGAAAATATTGGTGGGCATCTGTTACAAATATTGGTGAATTTGATGAATCACAACTATTAATGCAAATAGAAAATGCTTCTCAAAAATGGTGTACTTTAATTACCCAGAAGTAGATTGGAAATGGAACTACTAATTCTGCTAAAAAGCATGTCTGGATCTGGTAACTAACAATGAGAAGCTTATCTCAAACATCCAAGTAAGGGAGCACTTGGGGAATAGTGACCATAACATGGTATCCTTTGAGATTAATCAAAAAAGGAAAATTGATATGGGACCCACCAAAACACTGAATTTTAAAAAGGCCAACTTTAGCATGTTTAACACATCCCTTGGTCTTGTTGACTGGGATGGATTATTTTTTGGGAAAAACACAGATGGTAAGTGGAATACCTTCAAACACTACAAAAATATACCCTCTATTCCCTTTGGAAACAAATATAAGAGAAGCAAACTAAAACCAATGTGGCTAACCAGTAAGGCAAATCAGGAAATAAATAAATGAAAGTAGCATTAAAACATTATAAAGCCTGTGAAAAGGCCATTAAATTAGCGAAATTGGAGAATGAAAGAATAATTGCAAGAGCAATCCCCCCAAAATTAAATATATTAAATACCAAAAAGGCTGATAATGTTGGGTCTTTGTTATCTAAAATTGGTGAGATGATCAGTTGGGACATAGAGAAAGCAGACATCTTAAATTATTTATTTTCTTCTGTTTTTACCAAGGAAGAGTCAATGGACAAGAATCTGCAAGCTACAGTTTAGTTTTATTTTTGTCCAAGTCTAAGCTACAGTTATGTTGGTTATCATATTACTTCTAAGTTATGTGTTTGGTGTAGAGACTATTTTTTTGTATGCTTCTGTTTTAACTGTCAACTATAAAACCGTTTCAGGCAAAGGTCATTAGATAAGCAGCTCTATATAAGTTGAGGTAAATTGTAGATATTATCTTATTCTTTAACAGTACAATGGCTTTTATTTTGCTTCTGATGTTCCTGCAGGTTACTGATGGTCTGGTAAGTTAAATTTATATGACCAGAGAAAAAAACGAGAGTATAGAATTCTAACAATATAATTCATCAAAGTTATGGGTGTCTGCCTATAGTAGCAATGGATGGGCAGTTTTCCCCCCATTCCCTCTGAAATTCATAGAGTAGGGAAGCACAAGAGGAGCAGCGTGAAAGAAAGATAACCCTAGAAGTGGCATTTAGGATAGACTGCAGAGGAGACAGAGTGGAATGCCAACCAGAAGACTGTTGCAGTAGTCAAGACGGAAAATCATAAGTGAATAAACTAGAGTTTTTGTGGATTCTTGGGTGAAGATGGGCAGATACGAGATATGCTTTTAGGTGCAAGCAGCAGGATCTGGTGAGGGACAGAATGTGAGGGATGAAGGAGAGGTTTGAGTCAAGGATGACCCTAAGGCATCGGGCCTGGTTAGTAGGAGATATAGTCGTGCTGTTAATGGTGATAGAGAATTCAGGTAGTGGGGTTGAAATGGAAGGAGTGAAGAAAATGAGTTCAGTTTTAAAAAGAATAAGTTTCAGGTAACGTTGTAACATCCATGAAGAAATAGCAGACAAGCAGTTGGAAATACAGGACATGAGAGACGGAGAAAGATCAGGAGAAAACAGGTAGATTTGGGTATAATCTGCATATAAATTATACTGAAGGCCAAATTAGTTGATTAGTTTGCCAAGAGATGAAGTATAAAGAGAGACTACAGCAGAGGGCTAAGGACTGATCCTTGGGGGACACCAACCGAGAGTGGAAGGGGTGATGATGTTTTGCCAGAGAAGCTAACAGAAAAGGAACAGTTAGACAGATATGACGAGATCCAGGAAAGAGCTGAATCTTGAATGCCTGTCGAAGCAAGTAGGTCAAGCATGAATTTGTAGTAAAGTCTTCACTGGATTTTAATTTTCTGAAGTAGCGTTCAGCCGTGGGGCAGCACTTCTGAAGAAAGCGTGTGATTTTGGTATGCCATGGTCGGCGTTTCAATTGTCGTGGGTAACATACAGTAACAGGAGCTATGCTGTCGAGAGATGAGGTAAGTGTATTGTTATAAAAAGAGGCTGCTGCGTCTGGACAGGAAAGGGTTAACATGGAAGGTAAGAGAGGTTCCAGTGAGGCTAACAGTTGGGTAAGGGTATTATCGCTTAGCACTGGAGAAAAGGTTAGAGGGTGGTGGTCAGACAGAGGGAAGAGAGAGATAGAGAAATCTGACAGGGAGCATGATCTGGAGAAAACCAGATCAAGTAAGTGTCCCTCAGTGTATCTAGGGGAATAAGACCATTCAGAAAGACAAGAAAAGGGTGTCAGGGAGTTTGGAGCTAACAGAGTTGTTACATATGTCAAAATGAATGTTAAAATCACCCATAATAAGACAGGGGGCATTAGAAGAGAGGAAAAAGGGGAGCCGGGCAGAAAAGTGGTCAAAGAACTGCGAGGCAGGACCAGGAGGGCGATATATTACAGATGGATTGTGTGAACCTCAAAGGAACAGAATGAGGGGGAGGCAGCGCTTGGGGTATGCTGGAAGGTGCAATGAGATGAAAGAAGGATGTCTACACCACCACCAGGGGCGTAACTAGAAACTTCAGGGCCCCGGTGCGAGAATCTGTTAAGGGCCCCCCACCGCCCAACCCACTATCCCCTTCTCACGATTTCCCCTCTCCCTCCCTAACGCCCTTCTCACAATCTAAACCCTCTTTCCTCCCCTAACCCCCCTTTCTCAGGATCTTCCCCTCTCCCTCCCTAAACCCCCCTTCTCAGGATCTCCCCCTAACCCCCCTTCTCAAGGATCTCCCCTCTCCCTCCCTAACCCCCATTCTCAGGATCTCCTCTCTCATTCCTTACTCCCCCTTCTCAGGATCTCCCCTCTCCCTCCCTAACCAACCCGTTCTCAGATGTCCCCTCTCCCTCCCCTAACCCCCGTTTCAGGATCTCCCCTCTCCCTCCCTAACCCCCCTTCTCAGTATCTCCCCTTCTTCCTAACCCCTTCGTCCAAAGAATCTATTTCCCCCCCCCCGGCACTTACCTTCAACTCCGTGTTGTGAAGCGTGATTGCGTTTGGTTCGGGTGCCTCGGGCGCCTCACGCTTTCAAACACAGGGCAAGTTGAAGCGCTGAGGCAGGCGCGGCCAACAGAGGGAGGCTTGGATGTTCTGTCAGTCAGGGGCCAAGAGTTGCCGAGCGGTCGTCTTCAGCAACCGCTCGGCACCCCTTGGGGCCCCCCTGACTGGCAGAACTCCAGGGCCCGGTCGCAGTTGCGACCCCTGCGACCCCGGTAGTTCCGCCACTGACCACCACCCTTTCTTCTGAAGTGTAATCCTCCTAAGGAGAGTGCAGCAGAGGTGGTAGCATCATAGCAGGGGATCCAGGTTTCAGTAAGTGCTAGGAGGTTAAAAGCATGGGAGAGCGAGTTTGTTGCATACCAAGCAGGCATTCCATAGGGCACAGTTGAAGCCATGAGGGAGTTTATGGTTGGAGATGATAGGAATGAGATTGTTTAGGTTGCGCATGTTGGTTGAGTTTAGTGGTTGACCGTGATGGGAATAAAGGAAAATATGTGGGGAACAGAAGTAGCAGAGGTGTACACAAGAGTAACAGAGCAAATACAGTCAGTTTTAATAGAGAGTGTTAAATACTGTTAATGTGGACAGGTGCAATAAGAGGGCAGATATAGGAGATAAGGTGTTAGTGGAGCAGACAGATAGAAGGTAAAATATAACACACATAAGTAGTGACCGGCATGACATAAATTTAACCAAACAAAAATAATCAGTGAGAAAATGCCAGATAACCCAGTATGGGCATTCCTAGGCTATCATGCACAGACAGACATACAGGGGTAATAGGCAATTCTGGCACAAAAACAGGAAAATAATAATACAGAGAACAATAACATATAATTATGGAGATATATTGGTACACCTTTGTACACCTTTTTGCAATAGGTTGTTGGTTTGTTTGGGCCTCAGTTGTTAGGGAGGTGGAGGAGTGTATTGCAAACTTTAGTTTTCTTTTCTAGAATAAACACCCGTCTTTGGTGTGAAACAATAAATCTTCTATAGACGGTGTAAAAAAAATAACGTGCAGAGGCTCCCAGTAATGCCCAGGTTCCAGCTGTGCAGGGTCCCCATCAAAGTGTTTTGTAGATGGAGCAAAGACAAAATCAAGAGCATAGGTGGGAGGCACCTTGAAGTAGCATATACAAGCCACTGGTTTCTACAGGGGCAGTGTGGAATAATGAAGCTGGTGTCCCACTGCTTGGTGTTAATGATCTCTCACATCTATGGGAATTGAGGGCAGAAAAGAAAAAAGGCACAATAAAATGTAATTTTGAACTGATGTTCAAAGTGCTGGGCATATGAAGAAAAAGCTAAAATGGGCATTGGAATGGAATTGTGGGGCTTCATTATTAAGAATTGTTGCTCTTGTATTGCTTCAACAAAAATGTTGAAAGCATCTGTTGTTTTACGTCTATTAATTCATCCAGGTTTAGAGAGTTTAATGCCACAAATGTAGATAATAAAGCCAAATCATCATGACTGTCACTATATATATGATTGGAATATAAGTAGAACATTTTTGGCCTATTTCAGTTAAAAATAATATGTACAATTCCAATAAGATGTCTGTATAAAGTTAACAACATTACAAGATCAGCAAACCATTGGCAGCATTATATTGAGCCAAACAGTGTTAATTTCTTATGCCAATAAGTCACCTATATTGATTATGTCACTCACAATGCTGATAAACAGTTACCCCAGACTTTCTTTAAATTCATTATTTTATATAAAATATATGTTTTTCACAATTAAAAGGGTGTCTGTTTTACAGGCAATTTCATGTATTGCCGCTGGTATAACATGGACTTTAGCCCAGATTTACACTATGACTAAATCATTTTGGTATTTCCTTTAGCATCCCTGTTATTACATGGGTGTTGGACAGGGTATGATTAACCATGTTTTCTGCTAAACTAACTTATACTGGTCATACCAAAGAGCTAGCCCCTTGGCTGAATGTCTCACAGCAGTACCCCAGTACCCTGCATTTAAGCCATATTGCCACAGACCCATCAATTTGGTATGTTTACTCACAGATGTTTGCACGCCAGCATTCCTTTTACACCTGTTACATTGTATATCATATATATATA
>VKOC01033626.1:0-14484 GCA_009364415.1 Spea multiplicata | reverse complement strand
GCCGCATTCAATCCTGCTCGCGGCCGCTTAGTTTTTAACTTTGCCGCCGCAGCCGCATTGAATGGTCGTCTGCCAGTCGTCCGTCCGGCCCACCGGCCCGGATTTAGGGCAATTGCCCCCTGGCCCAGCCCGCCCCTGCCTTAGGCAAAAACACCCGGCGGGCCGGGTAAATGCGCTCCGCGGGCCGCATGTGGCCGCGGGCCGTAGTTTGAGGACCCCTGGTCTAGACACTTGTTTATTTATATGCAATCACCAGAAATAAAGATTCTACCTAACTGATTGCTTCTGCCTTAGCTTACGGGATTAGAGCCAGCTATTGGAGAGCCCTTCATGGATATATTATGGTCTCAAAAGTCCGACATTGTATTTTACATAAAAAACTGCAGACAAAATTGGCCACATTTACAAGAGGAATCCGTCTGCCTCCGGTGAACAGAGCTTTCCTGGGTTACAAACATACATTATTTAACCAACAGTGTGTGGACACCAGACCATCACCCCTATGTTAATATGGAACTGGTCCCCCCTTTGCCGCTATAACAGCTTCCACTTTTCTGGGAAGACATTCCACAATCTGAGGCTCTGAACCCCACACCTCCTGTTTTAACCCCTTGTCTTTCACCTGGGATGATATTATCATTGTGACTTTTCTATCTCTGAACTGCACATCTCCAACTTTAACCCCTTGTCTTTCACCTGGTATGTCTCCCTTCTATCTCTGTATAGCCTGCTGATTTGAACGGGTTAACTTTGGTTCCCTCTTGTCTAGCTTTATTGCAATTGTTAAGGTGTGGAACATCTGCATCCTACATGCAATCATCTTATCAGATCACTTGTCAGGCAGCCCTAGAAATTCCTAGGCCTCACTTGGAGCCAAGCTTGCTTGGAAATGTAGCCGCAGCATAAGTATCTCCCCTTCTTTTTGTCCTGTTTTCACAGCTCATTATTACCATATGCTAGCCTCAGTCCTACATATGGTTGCTCCTGTAACTGTGCACCACCCCCCACGCCATCCACCTCAGCCATGACATAGACGCGTCTCCTCCAAAGGTGTTCAGGTACTACTGAGCGCTTGTTGAATAAGTCTTGTTCACCTGAAGACTTTACTCATTACCAACTCATGATCCATTCCTATAGATCAGCCCTCCATCTCTCCAAACAAACAAACTGTCTGGTCTCTTAACCTTAAACATCCACATTTGACATCCTTCTCTGTCCCCCCGGTGCCTCCCCACCTTCCAACATCTCTGCCCAAAAACTTGCCACCTACTTTAAAAACAAAATTTATACCATCAGGGATAACATCCTCCCCCATGGTGTCACTCATATAGTATGCCCATCCTCTCTACAAGCCAGTAACTGCTTCAGTCCAGTCACCCCTACTGAAGTTTCTGAGGCCCTCTCATGCTCTCACCTCACTACCTGTCCCCTCGACCCTGTAGCATCCATTTCTAGTGTCATTACCCCAACCCTAACCAATATCTTGAATCTCTCTTTTTCCCATTCACATTTAAGCATGCCATCATCTCCCAATCCCAAAGAAACCTTCCCTTGGCCCCACATCTCACCAAATTACCATTCAGTTGACTTTCTCCTCTTGGCAACCAAACTGCTTGAACGACTAACTTACAAAAAAATTAGCTGATTACCTCTCTTCAAACTCTCTGTCTGACATTCTACAATCTGGTTTCTGTCCACAGGACTGAGATTGCGCTCAATAAAATTACTAACAATCTCCTTGGACCTCTCTGCAGCCTTTGACACCGTTCACCACCTCCTTCTCCTACAATCTTCTCATGCCCATGGCATCCTGGAATACTCTCGATAGCAATGCTAAAGTCCTGCTTATCTAATGAAGCTCTTTCCTTTGTAGACTTTCAGTAGTCATGGTGTTCAGTTAGGTGATTACATTGTGGGGCCAGGTCCTTTATTACAGATTTGTTCTTGTTTATACATTTAAGTAGTCGAAGAAGCTGGAAAGAACAGAAAAGATAAATACAACTAGCTTGTATAAAATAGGTAATAGTTTAATACTGAGTAATTCATACACACGGTATTCTTTACCTAAACAGACCTTCTCTTTAAACTGTGTTCTATTCTAGGTCGTTTTCTTTTTAGTTTGTATATTATGACCTAAAAGTGGATATTGATAGCAAAATGTATATTTTTGTTGATGACACAAGTTATTTTATTTAGTTATAAATTCAGTTTATGATATGTACATGAAATGGCAAATAAAATATGAGTACTTATTCCTAGAAAAGTTAGTCATGGTCCTGGAAGGCCTGCTAATCCATTGGTTAATAACAAAATTATTATTGTTGATAATAATAATAATACTTTTTATCACTTTATACTGTAGATTTACCTTAAAATAAATTTCCATTTATGTTGCAGCCTTTGTTTAGCCACATACAATATCTCTGTAGACACAGCAAGACCTATCAGATATGATCATCCCAACAACAAAATGTCATCTGGAACTCTGGCCATCACATTTCTCTTTGCGTGGGTATAATGTCCCACAAGTTAGCATTATTTAATATAATTAAATAATGCTCCTATATATAGTTAATATTTCACCCCTTGTTAATTATTGTCACCCCTGGCAAATACCTGAAGGGCTGGTGGACGATACTGCTGCTCCAACGGCAGATCAGGTCCTGCAGCGTCCAGCTACTGGCAACACGTACCTCATTTGGCAGATGCTGCCCTTAAAGTGCCAGGGCCACTTGGTCATCCCCAGTCCAGCCTTGTTCACTGATGCCTATGGCTGATATCAGTACCACTTGCATCCAATATCAATAACTACAGTGTGTGTTCATTGTTCATTTGATGTAATTCAATATCATGTGACATTCATGGAAGCGTATGCCATAGCAGTAGCATTGTCACTGATTCCCTGTCCCTTTTTATGATTTTCGTTTCTGTCCAAAATTTCCTAAGCAGTTTGGTTGCTAACCAAACGTAATGTAGCACTGAATAAATTATCATCTTTTTAAACGTGGGTGGGCTCATTAAAATTTGGCTTATGCGGTACGTTAAACATTTTTTGTTATTAAGTTTAAACTGATTCTCACAAGAAGAATCTTGCTGTGAAATACAAGATTATAACTATGTGGCTAGATTTTTGTTAAAAGAAAACTTTTTCATATTCACTTGCAAAGGCTTTGCAGAAGACTATTACCATAAAAGTAGAAAAAACCCTTTCTTTATTAAATGAGTCATCACTGTTGATTTAGAAAACTCTGTAAAACAAAAAACTGTTAATAAATTTCCTAGCACATAATAGGCTGGCTATGATTGTTTGGAAATAATCTAAACGTGTATAATGTATGCATATATAATGTCATGTGATAACAAAAGGAAGAAGGAAGTATTTAAACTGGGAAAGAGGAGTTATTTGAAGTTAAAGATATGATTTAAAGAAGGAAACTAATAGTATCAAAGTATAGTAAATATCCAAAGTGTACAGATGTATAATATGTGCTTGGTCAGTAGACGTTAACTTTTGGTCATTTAGCAAGTACCGTAAAGGTTGACATATTCTTCTAAATGGCCAATCTGCTTCCGGATTGAAGCCACTAAAATAAGTGGTATTTTGGGACAAATGGCAAACATTTCCTTTTATTGACAACAAAGCGGGGTAATTTTTTCTTGCTCCAGGACAGATACAACTACTAAAATGTTACAGTATGTAAATGAGAACAGTTAATCCTTAATGTTTAGAAGTTAGAGTGTATTGTGGTGTGGTTACAAAGCTTATCAACTCAAAGTATGTTTTTAAAGCCTGTAGATGGGAAATCTCGCCAGTCATAGACGCTGTGTTCTGGCAGGCAAAATAAATCTTTATTAAGAATATAATAGTTCTAAAATACTTTGTCCCTGGCAAAGGGCCAAGTGCCAGCTCTAACAAGGTAAATACAAAGTGTTTGGTTCAATTCTCTGACCTTTCCTCAGACCGTGAACATGTAAATATGACAGAAGGAAAATGAATAAGTAATCTGAAAAGGAAGTAGCTAGAATTTGTTAAACTACTTTGAGTGTTAATCTGCCAAAAATAAGTTAGATGTTTCTTAGAAATTCATAAAAGTGTTTGTAGTGTATCATTTAACAAACTGTGCTACGGTGTATACATCTACGTCCAGGCCATTTCTCATTAATCAACCAAAAATGAGCTGTAAAATTGTGCCATGGTATCTTTGTTAAGAATGAAAAATAGAATGGTGGAGTTTTTAAGAGCAGAGGCCTGAGAGACGATGTTAACTCTTGTGGTGTCTGACGCATATGCAGTAGATTTGTACATTCGGATTCATATGCCTATTTTGTGGGTTTGCACGGATCTCTGATAACGAGGAACGTCTCCGACAAAACAAATGAAAAGTAGAAATTTTGTTAAGATTCGTTAATTAGTTTGCCACTTCTTGGCTCCATTACAAGCCATTTTGGCGCTCTTTGAGGAGGTAAAATGGGAAGGAACTTGGTGTAGGAGGGTGCATATCAATGACTGATAGAAGTAGCCAAATGGTTTCATTGATGGTCAAGGCTATGATTGATGGTTCCAATGAGTTTTTTCCTTACTTTTTTACTGTGGCCAATCAGCATTTACAAGAAGAAGGGAGAAGCAAAGACATATAAGTGTGCTGACACCATTTTAGCTTGTCAGTAGCATCCACAGATGGGAGTTGGAAGTGAGAGACAGTCAGTGACAGTGATAGTAACATCGTTGAAGCTGTGATCGAGGCTTATCTACCATACTGAAGTGTCAATAGTGTAGTGTCGGAAAATTTACTGGGGGGGGTGGATTGAGAAGCTGTACAACTATAGTTTAATTATTGATTTACTTGGACTGGAGCAAACGTTTTTTCCCTTTGTTATGTAATAATTGGTTTATTTATTTTGGGCCTGTTTTTTCAAAATAAAATGAGGAGACGGTTTTTTAAATATGTTCCCATATTCCTGTTACGTAGTGTCTTTTTTCATCTATACTACCAGCCAAACCTTTTAGTTTTGGACAACACAAAACTATAAATCATTAATATTGGTGATAAATTAGTCATGCTCGCAGTGTGCTTCAGCTCTTAATTTTGTACAACGCAAATGATAAATCAGAAAATATTGGTGGAAATTAGGCAAAGTAGGGTTTTCCCCCATTTTTACCCATGACTATAATCGATTTGGTACTTCCCATTGTAAAGATGGGCAGAGTGAAGATTGGCAGGCACTGTCAGATGATAGCTGCAGATCTACAGTATGTTTAGATAAGAAGAGGGAAGGTCAACCCTTGCAGCGGAAGTGGGTCTTACACTGCGTTGTGCAAAAGTGGAGAATGATATGTCATCAAAAGTGTCAATGATGATGACCTGGAGGAGGAAGTCGGGGAAACACCATGCCAGATGCAAAGTACAAGCGACCTTTATGTCCAATGTAGACCAAATGTAGACCAAAAGGGGTTAATATTTGAAGAACTGATTATAATGTATTATCAGGCACCTGAAATGTTTTTTTAAGGTATAAAGTCCATTTACTTATACGATATGAGTTTTTTTGTATATTATATGTCTTGAATTTTGAAGGATGTGCTGTTTGTATCCCTACGCATGTATGTGAAGAGTATTATCTCAAATCAAAAGAATTAAAAAACAAATAAAATAACATCCTCCCCATGGGCAAAAGTTACTGTACCTCGACCCCTCTATCTGCCACAAGCCAACCTTAGCTGCTCAATTCGTGTCACCTGCTGTCTTCACACCTTACATCTAACTATTTACTTATTGTTATTTTGAGGGGAGGATTCATGTTCTATACCACATTTTGCAAGTTTTGGGGGATGACATACAGTATAAGGGTTTGTTTAACTTATCCCCACTCCTCCTGTAGTGGCTAGAAAACAAAGATTGGCTTAGAGATAAATATATGGGAAGATGTGTGCAAGATACGTGGCATGCATCAGGGAGAATTGAGATGGCACAAAATTCATATTGATAACTTTAGCATTGTCAAGTTTATGTTAAACTGTTTATTACCATCCTTAATTTAAGTAAGATGTCATACTTAACAGAGGCCTGGGAAAACTAATGAAAGATTAATACATTCTGCCCAAAAGGAGTGAGATACAATACAACAAATTCAAAGGTTAAATAAATAAATAATTGTTATTAATATATATAATTTGCAGTTGTAGATTGGGGAGGTATCAGAATACAGGAACAGGAATACAATAAAGAGGTAGAAGATCCAAATGAGACAGCAGGAGATAAAATTAGGATAATCTCCATGGGGGGAAAAAAGTACCAAAGGGCTGTCCAAGAACAAAAAAGACAGGGTTAGGCATACTTTAAGTAAAGCAAAAAAACCAAGACAAGTCAGAATAAACTAATTTGTCCAGTGTTGAGGTTATATCTCATGGGCACTGGTAAATATTTTAGTAAATGATTATATAAATTATGATGCATCACATTAAAGGTGCGCAAAAAAGATGACTAATTTGTAAGCTATACATGTATTTTGCCAGTGAAAACCAAACTATTCTTCAGAAACTAAGGGCACGAGAAGCAAAACATTGCCATTTGCAACAACCACCCAAGAGAGCCATGACATGAACCAATGACACATGTGAGTGAATGTTAGTGGTCACAACATAAAAACAGTAAGGTCTTCTTTTAAATGGGGACTTTTTCCATTTCATGGAAACAATAAGAAAATTCTGTAGTTGATAAAATATGTCTTACAGTTCTTGTATGATTGGGTGAACTGTGTATGAGGAAGATTGTGATTCTGCATCAAAACCTGATGAAGCAATACAAAATCAGTTTTCATACCAATGCAAAAAATATCTAATTAGAGAAAATGAAATGTACGTTTTTCAGACCTTGTTAGATTTCCAAATTAGCATCTGTTCAAAAATTGTTTTGGTAATCAGTACAGAACAGTTCCACTAAACAACCTTCCAACGAGAGAAAATACGGTTTCTCTGAATTATTGATGCTTGATGATATAAATTGCAATTTATTGCTAACTGGGTCAAGTACAATGCAAGTGATTGGCTATAAAGCAATGATTCTATCACATCTAATCAACATCTCCATAAATAAATAATAGAGCCAATTGTCTTTCTGTGTCCCTTTATTTATGTGTCCATGTAAGCATCATCACATCATTATACTTGAGTAAGCTATCTTCTGTTCAGAAAACTAGGTAGAGATGAGCAAAATGTAAAATCTTCTTACAGCAGCTGTATTCTTCGATACCTTGTAACTCTTCTACTTCTTGCAAAACATGCCATAGGAACTCCGACACTCACAGAAGCAGAGCTGGAACTTCTGAAACTCTGCTTGCTGACATCATCGCACAGTCAACGATTCCATTTTCTTCCTTTAATGTTGTGATGTCATTTTTTTAGAACATTTTAGAATAGGGCCAAACGTTTTTGGCCACCTCCACTTACCAGCTTCAAATACGTTACAGGTACTGAAAATGGAGATCCCCAATCGGATCTGGGCCTCAGCAGAACTACTGCCTCAAATACGGTATTTATAACTAAATCGCAGCTTGGTTATTCGCAAAAGCAGGACTTTGTAGGACAGTTACATTTTTAACTCACTAACTTTATTATGCATTATTATATTTTTATATTGTAAATATATAGATCTTGCCAAATTGGCCACTCTTCCTTGTATGGATGTAGGAATCAGGGGAATGAGGGTAATAAGACCCCCAGAATTTTTATCAGGGAATGGGACTGCGAGCAACCTTGAAAATATACGCACATTATCTCTTAAACATAGTATGTGTGGCCACGTCCAGTGAATCCCACCAAGTAAATCCCCTCAATTGTTTTTGGGTTCCTGCCTGCCTACTTGTCCATATGACTAGCATCACACATAATCCAACGTCAGGGAATTTATAACCCAAATACTGAAAATATCTAGAAATTACCTTGTTAACTAGTCCTATTTATCCTGACCTAATGTATAGATTTTGTGAACCACTTAAGCAAACCGGGAATATGATTTGCTGGAGAGCTGGACATTTCATATCACGGGTTTCATTATACATTCTGTAAAACCAATAACAAAAGTTATGTTGGGTAAAGGTGATGGAAAACCCTTCCACTTAAATTAAGGGAGCAGTACACGCATTATTAAACACTCATCTACATCCACCAGACAAGCCAGAAGGCCTCAGAAATTTACCTCAGAAATCTTGTGGTGTGATCCACTTTATACATGGATCCCTTGTGGAAGCAGAAGGGTTTTTCATCACCTTAAAAACACTGACATCTTCAAGAGCTATCCAGAAATCACCTGTGTGTTATGGCAAATACAAGTGTGCAGCAATTTAAATAATCTAAATTGACATTTATGTTCAAATCACAGATATTTGTGCCCATTGTTTTTTGTTTTTTTTTACATAAAAACTGGAATTTTATTTTTTTTGTTAGTACCGGTAATTTTGTTCCTCATTTTTGTCTAAATACTTTTTTAAAAAGTCTCTTACGAGTTAATAAAAATGTGTTCTGTAGAATCGTAATTAGTTATGTTTTTTGCCCTCTTTCCTGTGTTTTTCTGATTGAAGCATGCCAAAATACCATTGTCATTAAAGAAAACCCTGAACGGATCTTAGCTTACAGGCAAACAGAATGCCTAACATATTCCATCCCATTTACAATGTGCACTTATTAACATTCACAGACAAATTTGTTGGAGAGATCTGTGCTCTGGCCAGATGATGCTTTCAATAGTTTATATCTTAAAAATTCTTCTTTCCAGAACAAACACGCTAGAAAGAGTACAGGTCATTTTATAGTCATAGGATTAAGTAGTTTTTCTCTGTGAACATCTGTTTTGGCTGCCATGTTTCCATTGCAGTTGTGTTGGCAATAGTAAATGACATTTACATCAAATGTCTCCTGATTTTACTCAAATTATTTTGTGTTCAAGAATACTGTGGGACATGTCAGAAAAAAAGAAGATTTGCTGTTTATCTGGATCCATTTCCTAAAATGCATCATTGTGTTCAGAGCCGGCCTTAAGTGTTCTGGCGCCCTGTGCAGACTACTCCTCTGGCGCCCCCATCCCCAAACAAAAGATCTGCCCCTTCTCACTATCTACCACCTCTGCCCCTTCTAACTGCCTCCCCCCTGACCCTTCTCACTATCTACCTCTCTACCCTTCTCACTATCTACCACCTCTGCCCCTTCTCACTGCCTCCCCCCCTGCCCCTTCTCACTATCTACCACCTCTGCCCTGCTCACTGCCTTCCCACCTCTGCCCCTTCTCACTGCCTTCCCCCTGCTCCTTCTCACTATCTACCCCCACCCCTTTCTCACTATCTACCCCTGCCCTTTCATTATCTGCCCCCTCTCCCTATCCTTACTTACCTTGTGCCGGAGTCCTCGGTGGAGACGGGAGGCGTCCCGTCTTCCCGCTCTGCTGCGGTGCACGCTTCACAGCTGAGCGCCGGAATAATTCCGGAGTCACGGAGAGTGAGGGGCGCCAAACGGTTGCTGAAAACTTCACGAGCGACCCTGCCCGGGACTGAAATTAAAACACCGGGTTTTTTTAACTTTATTTCACATCCTCCGTGTAGTTAAAAAAACCTTTATTTAACATGGAGGATATTAAATAAAGTTCAAAAACCAAACAAAAAACCCTCGATGTTTTAATTTAAGTCCCGGGCAGGCACCCCTGTTGCCATGGCGCCGTACAGGTTGCACACCCCAAAGCCCAGCCCTGATTGTGTTTTGCAGAACCTGACAACATACCCCATACGTACATTTATTCATACAGCATCAGCAGATTAAACGTTATAATAGGAGATGTGTAAAAAATATGTAACAAAGACCATTTAAACTATCACACGTTAAGACATATGGCTGAGGAAGGAAAAGAGGGCCCGGGTCTTGCACGCTTACAATCAAATGAACTAGACGTATATTCATGGTCTTCAAGTAATGGTCATTGTGATGCAAAATTTGAAGAGTGGTCTTATCACCATAGCAACAAACTAAATGCTTCTGTTAATTGGACTGTCCCATTGGTTGGTATGGTCATACAACTATCCAGAATCATGTGAATAAATAGGGGCTTTTTTTGTGGGGGTCCGCCATCAAGATATGCATTAAAGAAAATTTTCTACTGCATTACCTGAGCTCTGTGTCTTTTTTTCTGACTTGAATATAAATAAAACTAAAGGCTAATTTGAGTGATCAATTTGGTTTTGACTTATGAACTGCCTTCACCACATAGGAGGTGATTTATAGTGTTGCGCAGGGCTGCCTTCCATATTTCTGAAGCACCTTTTCCCCAAGCATGGCTCTTGTTTTTCCTCATACTTGTGGTCTCTGCAGAGACCATCTCACTAGGATATCACATCGTATGTCAGCTTTACTCCGTTGATAGGTAAGAAGCAGAAGCTGAGGCTTGGGCTGGGAGCACCATTTTTAGGCCTGTTTTTCCAAACCACGATTTTTGTCTTGATAGCAAGTGAGCAGCATGTGCACCAACCGGCGAAACATTTTGGATTCTAGTGCCGCTAATCACGCCAAGGCTTACTTACAAAGCATGTCGGGAATCCTCGATTCACAGCTAGCAGTGTAACAACTCAAATGTATAAGGCCAAAGCAGAATACCTATGTAATAAGCGCCTCCCTATATCTTTTTATGTACTTAAGAATATTTAATAATGTCAACACCTTTGGTTTGGCAACATAAAAAATCATAAGCTTCAGAAGCCTCTTCAGTTGGAATCAATAATGTACTTTAAAAGCTCACATATAATGCATACATTTTTCCTTATTTTGGGACATTGTAATATTACATATTATACTAATGCACAAAATAACATAAGGCTTTATGAACTTCAAAAACAAGCATGCATATCACATATGAATCTGTAATATGATTTAGCAGATTACTTACCTTCCATTTAAATAACCGATATTTTTATAGTCCACTTACATGTGATTTTATATCTTACAGATAGTCTGACAATAAATTTTCATTAAAGGCCACATTTGCTGATTCTTCAAGATCAACTCTTTCTCCCTTAATATGTGAGATGACATATCCTACTGTATCATCTGACAATAATGCTACCCAAGGCATTATCACATTATTTGAATTAAATTAGAGAGAAACTAATTAAAAAAAACTAGCTTATATTACATAAGGTTGCTTTATTAATAATAATTAAATAACACACTTTTTCCATAATTAACAAAAGGAAGTGAAATTAGTGAGAAACAAGCTTGAAGAGGAATCTTACTTTTTCCTTTTGTCGTCTGCACAAAGCTTTGATACAAGAGTGATAGAAATTAGAGTAACATCAAAGAAGTCATTGCTTGTTAACTTAACACAATATAAAGCAGAATGGCCAATTTTATGCTTAATTTCATTACTTTTTACGTAACGATGCTAATTGACCAAAATTCTAAATTGCAGTAATCTTTGTTATATGTGGTTATTAGAGGGATTATGGTTTTGAGTATTAATTCAGTGCATAAAATAAAATCATCCCATCTGCAAAGTAGCCATGTGCTCTCCAAACAAGCAGCTAAATAAATACAGGATAATGGAGGAAAGAAGGCAAAGACCAGACCATCTTGTTGATGAGAGTTCTGGTAAAACAGAAAAAAAAGATCAGAAACAGCCACAATTAGCCAGGCGTATTGTCGAAGGAGATTTTGTTTTCTAACAATTCCTATCGGGATTATTATTATTATTATTCATTGTTTTATATAGCACCATCATATTCGGTAGCGCTGTATGCCTTATAAGCAAAATGCATAAATTAGCATAAAAATGCATAAATTAGCAGTGTCTTATAACCTTCATCTAGTATTACACATAAAATACTCTGATAACATGAAAACTAGACGGCAATGCCAAATGTGTCTCTGAAAATATAAATCATTTAGAAGAACAGCCATGCAAACATTCTGAGCCCACAGAAGCAGAACGTCGTTAGAAGAAAGAAGAGAATATTTGCACACTGAAAAGGAAAATAAAAGTGTTAGGCATTTACTTTTAATTTTAGGACGAAGAGTTGAAGAATAATTCTGTTATTTATTTTACTATAGAATAATACATACTCTGTAACGAATAGGCTCTGTCAAACTAAAATAAAATACATCGGAGAACTGGATGGTTTGCACTTGAATGGCGCATATTAAATATACAAACATACAATTTGACAGTAGATAACAACAATTTGGCCCATCCAGTCTGCCATTTTTCATGATGTAAAAACTCAGACCTTAATTGTTTGTTGGTCTTGTCTTAGATTTAAGTCTATCTCATGCATGTGTTAAACGGTATCTAGACAGCAGCTAGAAAACGGATTATATATAGATTGTAAGCTCCTTTGAGCAGGGCCCTCCTGTTGTCTCTGTTAGTCAATTTGTTATGTTGCATACTACATGTTATGTCCTGTCTACCCATTGTACAGCGCTACGGAATTTGATGGCGCTATAAACAATAATAATAATTATATATATATATATATATATAGCAACTGTAAGAGTTATATATGATCTTGCATACTTTACAAACCAGCATAGGCTAGGTCTACAACCACGGTGATGATGAGATGGTAATGACAATGGCACCATAGACTGTGATATGAACTTAGCGTGAACACAGGGCTGGTGCGCTCTTCTAACTATTCCTCAATATACGGGACCAGCAGTAGGGCATATTTTTGATTAGGTTATTTACATGTGTGACAATATAATAAGATTCCATTTAAGAGATTGTTGAATTGCCAGTACAATAAGAGTACAACCTAATACAATGTAGTTCACATTTTCTTACACGACATACCACAACATCCTGCCTGTATTTTAATTTTTAAACCATTGCGGTGGTAATGACCTTGTTTCTCATAATAAATAGCTGCCCTTTTAGCTATGTCTGAGCGTCTGACGAACGAGATGAAATAAACCTAATAATACATTTGCAATTAAAAAAGGTATTATTTAAAATGGAATTGTCACTTTTCATTGAATAGTACTACTGCACAAAAACAGTCTATTTTTATTAATCTCAATTATCACCTTCAGAAAATATACCAGAGTGATCCAATATAATTGAAAATAATAATGTGGAATGTCATATGCTAGGCTTTTTTTAGCTTTGCGCCAAAATACAGTACTTTACAGAATTTAATTATTGATATTTTTTCTCATTGAACTACCCTAGCGGTAGCCTGGTTACCCCCTTTTCATGGGTAAGCAGCTTTATTTATTTATCTATTTATTGGGATTTATAGTGATATTTATTTTTACATTTACCCTTCATTGCAGAGATTTTCTCTCAATACATATTTTGTCTTTATTGTTTTATTCTCTGCGTTCCTTTATATTTATTTTAGCCTTCTTCGTGGATTTATATATCCATTTATTAAATATAATTTTATTGTTTATACTAAAGCACCATATGTGTCTGAGGCTGATCTCGCCTTTGTTTAGGGCAATTAATTTTATCTAGTAAGAAGCATGTTATTTTAACTTGAACACATTGTTTTTTCACGTCATGTGATCATTAAATATATCATAAACTCTAAATACTTTGAAATATATATTAGATTTACATATTAATTTTATAACTAAACCCTCCCATAGAGAGGAGATGGTCAAACAGCGGTGACGCTGATATATTATCACCCTTATTAGCTAAACAGCTAATTGAACTTCCATTCCCATTATCCTCAACTGTCCTCAACAACCCAAAGGCCAGCTGAGCATGATAGGATTTATAGATCAGCTGCAGAGCTACTTGTTCCTTATTACTACCCGTTATATATTCCTAGGTGCAGAAGCCATTTGTTGGCTTCTCACTTGCATATCACTGAAATATATTATGTGGAATGCAAGAAAAAAATATATTTTCATTTTCTCCACATATTTATTGCAATCAACTGTAACTGGTTCAGATTTTGTTTTCTTACTAAAGAAATGTATCAATGAAAATGCAAGATTTATTTATCTTATTTATTTTATATATATTAATTTATTTTCAGGTGACATTTCAAGGCCATTTTTAAATTAATTTTAAAGACCATGGTATTGGATATCTGGCTGCATCAAATTCTGTCATTGGTAAGAAACACTAGATTTGTTATGCAGTGTCCATTAAAGCCATGTTTCTGAGACTTTTTTTCCCAAATGGGGTATTTCTAGCCCTATTGTACAGTGCTGTGGAATATGATGGCGCTATATAAAACAATATATATATACATTGATATTACATGCAGAATACACACTGTGAGTTTGATGATTAAGTCCTCATTATGGTTTCTGTCTGTTGTAACCAAGCATTGATCTCCTTGCCCCAAACCCATTCTGTGAGGATCTTGGGACCCCATTTACTAACTACAACCACAGAAGCTCCTCGTTAAAAGAAAAGTCCTTGTTAAAATCTAATTTAACCGTGTATTACATAACTGCCCTTATTATACATTATATATTTGGATCAGGTCTAA
>VKOC01033613.1:0-12461 GCA_009364415.1 Spea multiplicata | reverse complement strand
GCACCCAGCCAGCACCATTTGACGACTAGGGAACCTGTGCACCAACCGGGCACCCAGCCAGCACAATTTAACGACCAGGGAACCTGCGCGCCAACCGGGCCCCCAGCCCCCAGGCAGCACCATTTAACGACCAGGGAACTTGCGCGCCAACCGGGCACCCAGCCCCCAGGCAGCACCATTTAACGACCAGGGAACCTGTGCACCAACTGGGCTTGTTCTTGTACAGCGGGGGTGATTACTTTCAGGGGATCCATGGATAAAGTGGATATAGAGGCAAAAGGTGATCATTGTTTACCTTATTTGCATGCACCTACCCAGAATCCATTGTGGTTGTGGCAGCACCATGAGATTTCTGAGGGAAAAACAAGCCTTCTGGCTTGTCTGGTGTCTGTAGATGAGTGTTTAATAATACTTCTACTACCCCCTTAATTTTAAGTGGAAGGGTTTTCCATCACCTTTAGCCACCATAACTTTTGTTATGAGACTTTTTTTGGCATGACCTTTATCCTTTTGGAAACGTTGATTTAAAACAGTTAATACACTGACAGTTAAAGTTTATGAGAAAGTTATTTGCCATCAGTATATGCCTTGGTTTTCTATGTGAACGTTGACATTTTCTTGATTGTTAAATACAGAGATGCTTTTTAGCATAGGAGTGTGTTAAGATAATGTACTCGTTTGTTCTGTGTTTATACACAGACACTCCCCCCTAGATCCTATCTGCTTTGGAGTGCTGGCTCTTAAAATTTTTTTACAGGCTATATCAACACCTATTATTAACTAGCGCTCATTGACGTGATCCAATGATAATGATTGCATTGTGTCCCAGATGTCCTCACTGCCCTGAGTGTCACAGGGGGAAAATACATTTCTATTGCCAACCCAATTTCTTTAAAGCAGAGATAAGACTATGGGGGAGGGAAAAGGTCCCAGATCATACATTTTTCATATGTTTTGTGTTCAAGTGACAAACTATAAATGAAAAGTACTGTGCCTTCTTTGTTAGGTCATGTAAATGTTTCTTATCAGGATATGCAAAACATGTATTCATGAGAAACAGCTTTTATCTAATTCACTGAGCTTACAGTGAACCCACCAGGTCAGTTAGCTGGTTAGCAGCTGCCATGAGTATGAGGTGGTATGGAGGTGGAGAGCCTGTAGAATCATGATCATCCTGTCTATAGGGGTTGCTCTCCCAAGTACCTGTTTGTTTTCCTTGGTGGTTTTACCCCTGTGCTGTTTGACAGGCTGTGATATTGGTGAATGTTTTCCTCCGAAAACAAGGCTGCCATAATTGGGGGGGGGGGCATAATTACAGCAGTATTGGCATTATTCTTTAATGAACTCACACTGGTGAACTCCTCTACATCCCCACCTTGAAATAAATCAGGGACTTGAGGGGAGCACCTTTAAAAGGGATAATAATAACTACTACTATTGCATTATAAATGTATAATAAAATTCTTGCAAATGCACATTAGCCATTTGTAACTCTGTTATCTCAACCTGGTCTCCGAGACAAACATCCTAACTCCTTATCATCCTGTCCAGTGGCACAGAATAGGATGGCTTATTTCTAGGACCTCTGTGTCCAGTGGGTACCCTCCAAGCCAATCCTCCTTTGTCTGAGGGATTGCTGACCCACTCAGGGTCACCTTCTGCCCCCTTTTGGTCCATCAGACCTTCTGGAGGTAGCAGGGAGCACCAACCCTCACCTGCTACATCCTCCGGTACTCTGTCAGTGTGGCAGACCATTACTAGGCCCAACTAGCAATGGGTGTCCACACGTATGTGATGTCACGTACCCCCGAATGACACCAGTTTTTCCACACATGGCTTCCATGTTGGCTTTATTTTTGTTGAATAAATCCTGACACAGTGTAATATGTCATGTCTCGTTCATCTGAGGTTGCGCTTTCCTAAATTTTAGACCTGCTAAAGAACAGATGATTGTTAGTATGTCCTGATAAGTCCAACTATAGAATTCAAATACTTTCTCTTTTACATGGGGGGCAAGGGGCCAAACGGCGTAAACACCCCCCCCCCCCGAGCAAGCAGGTGCCAGTCTTCCCCTGACCCAAGATACTGTAGATGCCTGAAGTTGAAAATGAAATCCAGTTTAAATCCAGTTTCTGCTTTCAGGAGAGGCAGGCAATATCTTGGGATGCATGGACTAATTTGCATGCAGTGTTCCTTTCAAACCTACTATAATGGGCAGAGGAGGTATGAAATAAATGCAAATATATTACATTGGGAACAATAAGGGGAACAAAGGCATATTGTGTGTAGGGGCTTTATACATTCTGTTGGTTCTTTTTATTTTTTAATATTCATGGTTATATAACATATATGTGTTAATGCCAAAGTAATCACATTGCCTCTGGGATTAAAAATGTGAAAACAGTTACCGGTGTTGTTTGTTGCAAACTTGTGTCACACTGTGAGTATTAACATTCTTCTTCTTTAAACAAAGGAAAAGCAAACACGCTGCCTCGCAGATGTAGTTTATAAAAGTAAAGGCTGTTTACGTAACTCTTACATACAGTGTGGTGAGTTTTCATAGATGACCCCATAATTTCACCTACAGTTCTCTGTTCCTTGTGCTTCTCTCTCAAAACAATAACAGGCTAAAATAGTTTCAAACGGTGGGGCCAGACTGGGAAAGTATGCCTCCCAACTGTCCTGCTTTGTGTCTGCCAAGATCTACCTCTGTCCAGTTTTTCAAAACAGAGGTAGAGCTCATTGGGACAGCAGGATCTGGGACCACAATGATTTCTTTCACTGATGTCTGGGACATTAGGGAACACATGCTGCATTGTGCAGAGAGTGATACTCTACCTCCAAGGCTCTGCTACCTACGTCCCAATTTGCCTGGGGTAGCAGTTGAGAGGTGACTAAGCGGGCCTGGCCACACATTACATGGGTGCATGTATCCAGCTGGATCTGATCTACATCTATCGTGGCTGTATCTTAAAAAATATCACATGCGATTATCATAATATGACATAACGGTACAAAATATCAAAAAAGACCTCATAACATTCTTGTGGATTTTGTCACAATTTCGGCTACTTGGTCTCCCCTTTCATATTAGAGGCATTTAACAAACACATTATTCTTCTCAATGGGCTAAAGTGTCAGCTCATATACAAGGTTCCCAGGTATGGTGATTTATCAGTTCAGAGAACATGTTTCCACTGCTCCAGAGTCCAGTGGCGGTGTGCTTTACACCACTCTAGATGATGCTTGGCATTGCACATAGTGTCTTCGGCTTGCATGCAGCTGCTTGGCTATTGAAATGAAACCCATTTCATGAAGCTCCCAACACACAGCGCAGAAAGGTGGCATCCTATTTACTTAAATAAAGTGTAAGTTAGTTGTAATGTTGTCTCCTAAATAATACTGTTATCACAACTACAATAACTGACCCAGGCTCTTGAAGGGTTGAGGATCTATCCATCCTGCACGCCCATATAATCCTGAAGCCCTTGACAGACGCACCCAGATACATTATAATCAAACAACCGCGTTAGGATACAGGAGCCAGGGAGGTAATACTTCTGATATACAGGCAGTCTGATGTTGAAAGTGTACGCAAAGACTTAGCAACCAGTGTAGAAATCTTGTTTATTCAGGGTGGATGCTGCTGAAGATTAATAACCTTCAGATGCCTGCTCATTCTGATTAAGGGAATAACACCCTAATTGATAGAGGACGTTATTGTTGCAGTAACCCCCTCCCCAATTATACTCTGACGTTATGATGTTGTTGTGGATATATATATATATATATATATATATATATATATATAAATAAATATATTTACCATCTCAATTATCATTAAGCACGTGTAACTAATAAGGACTTTTTAGCACTCATGGTACAATTCTGTAGTCTTCACTATATAAAGGATAACAATATAGCCAATTTAAATATTATAAATGAATGCTCATAGACATGATATATTTAATAAAATATGTTTAACTGCATCAAGGTTTTCCTGTGATTGGCAGTTAATAGCAGAGCTGTAACTAAGGCTCTTGGTGCCTGGGGCAAAATTGGAGACCTGTCTTGCGTAGATGTCACGAATGCTTCTGTAACAGGAAAGAAGTACAACCTCCTTCTCCTTGGGGTACATTGGTGAGATGCATGACCCTGGTTAACAGCTAATGACGAAGGGTTAACATTCAAAGAAAAGAAAATATCTCTATTTCAGTTGATTGATTTTCTTAGGTACTTTGTTTTATGATAATTCTATAAATATGTACAATACCCCCCTTATGGGTTTGTTTCATATAATCTAATCTGTAAATGTAGCTACATCATTTGGATTCATGGAACTATATCAGGAGGTGAAAGTCCACATGTCATTAACGTCAATATGTGCAAACAATGCTCACAAAGCAAAGAGTTAACACATACAATCTGCTAACCAAACCCCAGAGCAGGCAATTCATAATAAATTGGCAATTCATAATATTTGCCTCTTATTTGTATCCTCATCCCCTAATACCAAACCAAAGCAAAATAAGTCATAAAGCAAAACTTTAAAAGTGGTCTTAATGGGATGGTCCAATGAAAAGGAACCTTTTATAGTTTGCTTTGGGCAATCATGCTTTTCAGGAAACAGTGAAGGTTTTGGAACCCCATTACGGCCCAAGCAGCGCTTCCTTATTGTGGTCTTATTTAGGTAGTTTGATTCACAAAAAGGAAAGTATATTTAATGAATTGGAGAAATGTCAGAAAAATAGGTTATAACCTAAACACAAGTGGTTAATATAATGTGGGAATTTAAACACGCACAGAATAGGCACAGGGCTGCCATCAGTAATCTTGGACTTCGTACATACTTAATACCTGGGCCCCCTTACTCATCCCACTGCCCCACCTATCACTCCACCTTAAGATCCTTCCATTAGCACACCTTATGAGAACAAGGACAAGCCTAGGGTTAGTGGCATCTGGGTAGGTATTTATTCAAGGCTTAAACCCCCACTCACTCTACCCCTGTACACTTACATACACACACACATTCTTGAACAGTAAAACAAAGTCAGTCCATAAACCATTTAAAACAAGTTTAGCCAAATAAAACTGTACAAGCCTGGAGCACGCTGTGGGTAGAAGCTGGATTTAAACTGGCTGACGCACACTGAGTTGATCAGGGCTGGATGAAGAGCATCATGGGCCTGGTGCTGAGGATTTTGGTGGCCATTTTATGGAAATAAATAAAATAGACAGAATCTTAACTCATCGGCATGGATGTATACTGGATAAAGATGACATCAGCACTCGGCAGATAATACAAGACAGATGGTGATGGGATTGGGAGTAATCAGTACACTAAAAGTCATCATACACGGCATGCCTGAAGCCACAATTTACTGCCATACCGACACACCACACACACTAGGACAGGCTCTGCCACAACGACACACCAAACACACAGAAGCAGTGGAGCAGACAGTATGTTGCTGCTCTGGAGCAGCAACGTTTAAACCAGGTGTTTTCTGCAGGTAAAGAATACATATTCAAATATTTGCAAAGTACTCCAATATGCGCTTTTCATTGGTTGGGTCGTATAGGACATTAGACTGTCTTTTTACTGCAAGGATGGGAAATCACCTCAATTACACTGAAATTTCACACATTATAATATTTCTGGTTATTGTTTACAGGTCACAGACAGATTTCTTGCCTCACAGACATCTTGCTCAAGTTGGAGGTCAAACCGTCTTGTGATATATTAAATATTTATATAATCATTATCATTCTATTTTTGTTCTTGGAAGTATTTCTCATCTTACTGGATTAAGTCAAAGGGCAATAATACTTTTAAGAATATGACAAACATTTTTTTTCTTTCACCAAAGTATTTTTCTTTAATAGTGTTTTTACCGTATTTCTAGAAGAAATATACCGTATATCTAGAATATTTCATGTTTTTGGCCATTTAAAATTAGACATATGCGTGCATCATGGGGCTCTGCAGCCCCCCCCCACAGCAATGAGGTAATAAAGTGTGTAAATACTGTGCATTATTTTTGTTCTAAATGCCAGTTACATAAATAGCTGTCAATCAATCACAATGACAGAAAACTTCACTAAAGCCCCACCCCTAGCCACACCTCTTCCTACAGCGCCAGACCAAACACTTCACTGCATAGCTGGAGTCGTCTTCAGTGTTGTGAGGGTATATTCAGAATTCGTGGAAACTGCAGCTGAGGGACTTTTATTTATTTATTACATTTATTAATACTTCTCTAGCGTTACAGCAATATCGTATGGAAATGTATATTCAGGATTAATTAGATTGACAATAAAATCATTGCATTGTCTGGAAAACACTCCTAAATATTTAGGCACCGCTTTGTAAAAAGTCGATACTGCAGCAGTTTTTGTTTGACTCAGTATGGCCACCGTAGTAATCACAGAGAAGGGCAAGTTACTGCAGTTCCCTCACCGGGAATCGATTTCCGTTCCTTTGCCGTAGGCGGGAGACGTACAGACGCTGTGAAGCGAGTGTGGTTGAAAGGAAATGTTTTTGAGGTAATTAGGCGCCATTATTCATCTTTCTTGAAGTACGGAGGAGCCATTTGCTGCAAACTAAAAGAAATTTACCTCCAGCAGGTGCTTTTACTTCCCCCCGAGTGATTGCTTTAACCCCGTGTGGCCCAGAGTATTAAGAAATGCAAATCCATGCATTTAACCCTTAGTTACATAAAACTAATACATTGTCTAAGTTTTTAAAATAGATATGTCATACACGGCCGACATTTTCCAGTCATTTCATTTGCGTAGTAGTTAGTAACCCCCCTGTGTGCCGAGTACAAGTGTAGGTTAATAGGTGCGGCTGCCCTAGTGAAACGATGCGCAGAATACCTAAAACGGAATCGTATTTTTGTTAAGGCTATCTTTGCCGGAAACAATTGACCCATTTCATCCTCGTTAATTTTAAATAGAGGTTTCCGTTGGCCTTGGTATTTAACCCAGCGTCACTACAATGCCTCAGGCCTACTTAATGTACGTGAGGCGCCCCGCCAGTCTGTCTATCATGGCTAGAAATCCCAGCATGCCTCTCGACCAAAGGGCGGCAAATCCCAAACACGGAGCTGCGGGCCACACAGCCTGTGGCCTTCATACTGTGCTTATGTTCACTTTTATACATTTTAACGAATTCATATAAACAATTTGCTGTTATCTTAACTTTAATGCACTGAATAAACCCAATGTGTGCAGGATCCAGTAGTCCTGTATAAGCCCTCAATGCCTTTTGAGTAGATTACTGTTCTTAAAAGGGGGGAGGGGGAGGGGGTCACTGTTGATGTGCACAGGTTTTTTTTCATGTTCTTAATAATTACACAACCAAGTTTGTTGGAAGTTACAAATGAAGACTGGAAGGGTTAAATTGGTTTATGTTAGAAAAACAAAAGGCACCTTAGAGCAAGAACAATAAAGACGTGGAACTTGATTGACATATGCCTTTTTTCGTCCCACCTAAATTAGTATGATAATGTTAGATAAGTCATCAGGGCTATTAAGTAACATCTTTCCTGTGTTATCCTGTATGCAAAAAAAACCCTTTTTTTGCAGTATGTGCGATCACAATTCCCCTGCTTCGTTAATGTACTCGCATAACTTATACATCAGTTTTTCAAGGACGGACCTAACTTTCTGAGTAGTTGGGTTCACCAAAATGTATTAAACATGGCTGGGTAACAGCTCCCTGGCCAATTAACAAATGGCAGAGACATCATCTCCACCAATAATGGAGCATCCGTGTCTGCTCTTTTACTGCTGACAGAACATAAATGTGTATGTACCATATGAAGAAGAAAAAATCCTAATCAGAAAGTGAATAGATGGATAGGAAGGTGTACTAAAATCACACATAATATCAACAATAACTTATCTCAGCCTAGTCTCACCCATGACAGCTGAGGTCACAATTTGTGGCTGAGTTGCCTGATCAACTGTAAAGGCAATCTAAAAAGCCTTTACATTCAATAGGGATTTACATCCGGCAAGGTTATCTATCACTGGTGTTGCCAGGGAATTCCCGTGATGATTCTCTGGGACGAAAGAGACCCCGATCGGGTCACCTGGCACTGTAAGTACTGAGTGATGTGTGTCACAGAGATCAGAGGGGGAAACTCCTGATTGCTTTGGACACGGTGTAATTTGTCATGTTTTGCTGTTCATCTGAGGTTGTGTTTACCTATTTTTATTATGTCCTTATAAGTAAAGCCATGGAATTCAAAATGGATGTACTTTTTCCCACAACTGTACATATATAAAAATATATACTCTAACACTATGGACACATATACACTGAATCTGGGACTACAATAGAGTAGACATACTGATTCCTACACTATACATTTACACACACACTGAGTAGCACTAAACATAGAGCGCACACACACTGATTAGCACTAAACATTGAGCGCATACACACACTGACTAGCACTAAACATCGAACACACACACACACGGACTGACTACATGCATAGCACCTGTCTTCAGTAGCATTGCACAAACTGCCACTGGAAGTGACAGAAGCACAAGCACTGTGTGTGTCAGGAGTTTCATGAAATGGGTTTCCATGGCCGAGCAGCTCCACACAAGCCAAAGATCACAGTGTGCAATGTCAGGCATCAGCATGCCAGCAGAAATCTACCTACTGCGATGCCCCTAGTACCTACTATGGAGTTTGGAGGAGAAGGCATAGTGGTCTGTGGCTATTTTTCAGGTCTTGGGTTAAGTCCCTTTGTTCCAGCGGAGGGTAATGTTACTGTTATAGAATACAAAGACATTTTATACTATTGTAGACTTCCAACTTTATGACACTAGTTTGGGGAAAGCCATTTCCCATTGCAGCATGACTGTGCACAAAGCAAGGTCCATAAAGATAGGAAAGTTTGGTGTGGAGGAACTCGAGTTACCTGCACAAAGCCCTAGGTTTAACCCCACTGAACACCTTTTGGAGGAATTGGAATGCTGACTGTGAGCCAGACCTTCTCGTCGAACATCGGCGCCTGACCTTATAAACACTGTTTTAGCTGAATGGGCCCAGGCTCCCAGAGACAAACTCAAATCTTGTGGAAAGCTTTCCCAGAAAAGCGAAGGTTGTTATAGTTGCTAAAGGGGGACCAACTCCATATTAATGCCTGTGGGATATCCAACAAGCTTAAATAGGTGTGATGGTCAGGTGTCCACATACTTTTGGCCATATCGTGTAGCATATTTTGAATGGCTTTGTATGTTGTAAGTTATGCTGCCACCCAGTGGCTTTTATGAATAAAATATATAAAAGACGTCTGAGCAATGCAAGCTGCAAACACCAAATAAATTAAATTGCAGTTCCTTTAATGGATTCCCCACCAAATTTGATGTGTACGGGGAAAAATACATAATTTTTAAAATCGGTTCACCTAATAAAAAAGTGAAGTTGTAAACATGGGAAATGGCTGAATCATAGATGATTATTTTCTTGTCACAATGTGGCAAAGTGAAAATTCCAATGCTTTCAGGCTTCCGCTGATATTTAAGGATCTTTATATTTTGATTCTATTTGTTTTCTTAGTTTCTTTACTCCTTTTAAAAATATAAAATGTATAGGGTTTGGTTACCTGAAATATTAGTTTTATTGGATTACAGAACAATACTACAGCTTTGCCATCCAAACACAGCACCTGAACTTGGCGAGTATCGCTCCTATATAGATGAAATCAGGGGAAATATGTAAACTATTTCATTCAGAAGAAAGAAATCATAACTCTTAATATAACCTGCATCTCAGATGGAAAGAAGGTTACATATTTATGTATATAAAAATAAAATGTACCGTATAGAGTACAAGTTAGAAAGGAATAATCATTGTTTGTTAGTAGGGTATGTGGTCCATCAAACAGTGTCCATAAATACCTAATATTAAAATGGGTCTGTTGCTTCTCAAAAATTCTGCACTAAATTTGTCTATGTTGTTGTGAGTATACATTAAAGTAAGCAGTATATGTATGAAAACCCCAATCTGCAGAGTTATTCCTCAACACCAAGTGATTCCTATTGTTAAGTAGCTGGTTATTGTTGTTCGTTGGTTCAGGCAGCATTTTTAAGCTCTAAGCTGTGTTTTCATTCTTTTGCACTCTTTGTGACAATGGCAGCTTTAACATTTCTGTGCTTAAGTTTTAGCTGTATTTTTCATTCTCATTTAGTGTACCACCAGACCGGGACGTGCCAGGTACATCATCCTCAAAAACCGCCCCCACATCGCCACAATCGTGGTGATCGCGGGGGGCTGCTGCTGCTGTCTGCCCAGGAGTCTGGGAAGACCGGCACAGCCACTCCAAGCCCGCCCCCGAGCCTGTGATCCCTCCCACGGATTCATTCTGTAGGCTGAAAACGCGATTACAGGAAAACCTTCAATCGCGTTTTCAGCTGCCACAGGCAGCTTCAGGAAAGGGGGGGGGGAGTGTTGATTGACCTGACACATCATCCCCCTGCTGCCTGATCGCTCCCTGAGATCGACAGTACAGCGTTAACCCCTTCAATGCAGCGATTGCGGCATTTTAGGGGTTAATACCCGTTTTGTACAGGGCTCTGCTGCTGGTGGTCTGCCTGGAAGCCCATTTGTCCTGAGTTATGTTTTAAGTTATAGGTCAATAAGTACAAGTAACGTTTTGCTATTTCAAAACTGGCCATTTTGTCCCATGTGCCATTTTGTGTATCTTTGAAGCCGGCCAATGCAATTTACCCCGTCAAACCATACATTTTTGAAGACTAGACACCCCAGGGTATTTCAAATGCTAGTATTTTAACTCTTCCCAACATTTTTCCCTATGCAACAGATACCCCCCCCTGCATGGGTTTGTTTGGCTGTTTGGGGCATGCACATTTTTCAATAGTGAACTTTGATATTTGGTGATCCATGGCCTATTTGGTACATCTGTGAGCCTGGCCAATTCAGTGTGCCCAATAAAACCATGTATTTTTTTAAACTATACACCCCAGAGTATTTCAAATGCTGGTATTTTGACTCTTTCCATGCACTTTTTCTACCAGCCTTTGTCACTAGTATTTTTTGTGTGTATTTTTCCCACACACATTGTGTATGAATTTACAGCTCCTGTTATGTCACTGTGACACAACACCCCAATATGTGTTCAGCAACATCTCCTTTTAAGTTATACCTTTCCTTGTTTGCCTTATTAGAATATATATTCTGCATGCTTCCTTTGTTTGTAATAATGTCTTTCATACCTTAGATTTTAGTCATGTTTTATCCACCATTGGGATTCTTCTTGTCCTTAAAGCCGTTGAGCCAATCATGCCCTGTGTGCACCACATACCTTCAATGTCTGTATAAATATGTTATATATAACCTTATTGTAAATGATAGTAGTAATAAATACCGTATTGAGGCAGTTTATGTGAGAGTACTGATGTTACGACACGTTATACATTCATATCTTTTTCAGCATTCTTCAATAAAAATGTAAAACTCTTAAGTAGTTTGTATTGGGGTATATAAATATTCTTTTTCTCTTCTTTCTATACGTTTTTTTTAATAGATAGAATGGAACAAAACGGAGCCACGCCAAGTCAGGCATCTGAATCTAGCAATGTATTGGATATCTCCTGGACTTACGACATATCACACAGCGCGCAGCAGAGAGAGCCTCCTGATGGTACTCAGGGAGATGACTTCAACGTGCCTTCAACACCTGCCTCATCAGGACCTCTAGCGGATGATGCAGGCAAGAGTTATTTTAATGAGGCTTTCTGATTTTAGTAGCTGCTTATTGTACAGATTTTATTCACGTATCGAAACAGATTGACATCTGCAAATAAGAAAAAAAGTATAAGCTTAAAATAAACATAAAGAGTAAATAGCTGTCTTTAATGAACTTAAAACATTCACTGATAAACAGAAAAGTAATCTTTTTGTTATTATTTTTCCTATAAAACAATTGATGTTTTATTAACACTCTTTGATCTCTGTGAACAAGGGAGTGCTAGCACTTTCTGGCCCAGGGGGCAGGCAAAGCCAAGAGACCCCACTAGTAACTAATATACACAGTGGCACACGTATTTACACACACAGTATCACACTTACACAAACTTACAAGCTCACGCTGACACATACTCACACACTCTCACCCTACCTCCCTTACCGTCTCACTTTTACTTAATTGCTCTCTGCTTCACTCATTTACTCTGTTAGCTTCTTTCTAGCTACAGATGGACAAAAACATTCAACAATATGACTTGGCATGATAGGAGTGTGATTGCTGTTAGCAATCATACTCCTATCATGCCAAGTCAGCCAGTACACTCTGGTACAGGGTGGCTGTAAGTGATGTGCAGACCCCGTACTGCTGGCAGCATCAATACGCAAGGGGGGCAGCTAGCTAGGTTTCAGCATGTACTGGCTGACTTGGCATGATAGGAGTGTGATT
>VKOC01033609.1:0-10823 GCA_009364415.1 Spea multiplicata | reverse complement strand
AGGAAAGAAAGAAAGAAAGAAATGAACGAAAGAAATGAAAGTAAGGAGGAAAGGAAAGTAAATGAAGAGGAAATGAAGAGAGAAAGTCAGGAGGAAAGAAAGGTGAAAGTAAGGAGGAATAAAAAAAAGAGAGAAAGAAATAAAGAGAGGAAGAAAGAGAGAAACTGAGGAGGTAAGAAATAAAGAAAGTGAGGAAGAAAGGAGAAAAGGTTTTTCCTGGTGAAAATACTGCAGCTCCAGTACTGTAACTCCCCTCTGCTAGAAGCAGCCAATCACTGGCCGGAAAAATGCTTTAATTGATTCCCTCTAGGAATTTTGCCTTCAGCACATGACAATTTAAAGGTTACACAAAGCTATAAAAAGGACATCATATCTCAATGTTAAAAGAACTTTTATATGATGTCATAATACCAAAAAGGAAACTTTATACTGAAAGTTCCCTCATTCATAGTAATGGATACTAGATGGAGGAATAAAGGAGACAGATCCACACATTGGAACACACTGCCTTGGCACTGTAAGCATGTTTTTTTATATATATATTACTTAAGCTTTGTGCTTTGTTTGATATGAAAACGTTTGTTACTTTCCCGACTGGCGATTGGATTTCGTATCCCTACAAACCTCTTGTAGACAGATGCAAAAGAGCAAGGAATATATTAAGGAGAGGCTCCAGGGTTCATATGCACTTTAATCCGTATGACGTCTGAGTGTCATCCAGTAATTAACTCTTCTTCATAAAATGCTTAGATTCCTCAGAACCCTCTTTGTAGGTTTGATGTCTTTCACTGGCCTCCGTTTGGCCGAATGTATCTCCTGCTCAGGACTACATAAGGACAGGGTACTTATGGCCACCCAGCTCTCGCTTAAGATTTTCACGTTAGTTTAATTAGTAATTAATAAGTAATTTAATACGCATTCATGTTTGGGGCAATAAGGTTTTTCACATGGTCACGCACCATTGCCCAGGCTCCCGTATTATTTGCCTAGGGTTCTCACAGGTTATCCCTTAGATACATGGTCTCCATGTTAACCCAGAACCCCATCTTGGAGTGGTTGCAGATGTAGAAAAAATAGATTTTAGAAGCTTTCCAGAATACAATGAAGACATCCAGAAGACTCTAGAACCTTGACATTCTAAAAACCTGGAGTTCCACATATTCAGCGAGCAAACATATAGTCTGTGTCAATACATCACATTTTTTTACTCTTACTATAAGAGATTGAGAACTTGATTATTATTATTTTCTATTCGCCAACATCTAAATCATCATTCCAAAAATGTTTAACGTAAGAACCTTAGGAGACAATTACGGCTTCGAGTTATGAATTGGTGGGCGACGATTCCCGTCGATCCCATAAACAAAATCGAATTTCCTTCTATTTATACTCAGATCTGAATATCTGCAGGCACAGAACCGGCCCCCGGCTCATAGATGATGTGTACGCGTCTTCATTTGTAACATCTGCTCGACGTGATCATCGATCTAAACGGCGCAGCTTTTTTGACAGAATACATCATTTTAACCCCTTAAGGACAATGGGCAGTCCCTAAACCCATTGAAATGTACATGACACGGGCTTTGTCATTAAGGGGTTAATTATTGTTTGTCGACGTAGCGTGCGTTTACTGTGTTGATGGCACTGCCGGCTGTACAGAAAAAAGGGCACGACAAAAAAAAAATACGCATTATCGTTCCGTGCTCTGAATATTAACCCCGTCAAGGCTTGTTCACTAGAATATATATATAGAATCTGGACAGATTGCAGTTCTGTAGAATTAAATCTATCGCGGTTATAAATCATTTTTTTCCGGGAAGAAGATTATTCTGCGGTGGTTTCACGATGGTATTTTTTGATGCTCCTGGTGGTTCTGCCTCGATGCCCCCGGGCGCTGGTCTTACGACGGTCTCCTGTCTTTCATATTTTAGAGACATCTTTTTTTTTTTTCCTAATTATCTTTCAGCGGAAAAGCAGACATGCAATGTTTGTTCCCGAACGCAGTAGTCCATCATTGTGAGGATGTCAGGGGGTTGAAGTTGTTGGATAGATAAGACCCATGGATGAGACAAACAAATCTGACATTCTATCCAAGGGAGTTGAACGATATTTTTCCCACAATGCACATACGTGAATGCGTAAGGACCCACAGATAAGGTGTTATTTATGATTTTTTACTCCGGTTTCAATGATGTGATTATTTACGGCTGCACAGATTATATGGAACTTAAGAATTACATTTTATATTATCGTAGCAATGACACAAAAAAGGAATGTTTGGAAAGATTTCTTCGGTGTGATGGGTTCAAACAGCAATTGCGGAATGAATACCGTTCTATAGTAGGAAATTAAGTAACAAATTAAGGATGAGATGTAAACGATAAACCCCTATATTTCTTAAACAGTAAAGAGGACACTTGGTTGTCTTTAAAGGTTGGTAAATAAATACGCATACTTGGCAGGTCCTTAGGAAGCAGCAGTCAAAAACAGGTGTCCGTTTTCCAGTTTCTTCGGCCTGGGGAGCGCCTATTGGACCTTCTCACGCGCCCTGCGCCTGTTCCGCCGTTTCCCGACTACTCCTTGCCCGCTCAAATATAACTGCAGCTAGCCCCGCCTCCATGTGCAGCTGGCCCCGCCCCTCAGAAGGCAGCCCTATTCCCAGAAGAAGAGGAGCTCCAAGCCTGGGAAGTTCCTCCATACGAAAACATGGCATCCTTTTCAAGCTGGTCCACCTGAAGCTACCTCAGAACATGAAATAAGCCACCATTTTAGCCAGTCCACCGAAGCTGGGCAAGATATAACGGCTTCCCTATGTGAGTGTAAATATGTATTTATAGTAATTATATATAATATATATATACTATATATAGTTCAGTATATGTTAGTTAAAATGTGTGTGGTGTTGTGTCGGGAATTGGCATTAAGCTTGTTTCTATGCTACAATTCTGTCCTAACGGTTTTTTTCTAACAAAGCCAACAAAAAAGGTTAGGCTCGAGTGTCCATTTGATAAAGCAATGTAAAAAAGCTTTTCCACTTAACTTTTTTATTATTGGACGCCGATGTTCTAACATAAGTTGAGTCTTTTTTGAATCAAGGGTGCTATTCAGATTTAAACTAACAATATAACACAAAAGCACCTAGAAGCCGCACAATGCTTCAGTTAGAACATGTAACAAAATAAAATAAAGGCTGCACTTTATAAACTTCGGTGATGAACGTATCTGCTAACCCGAGGTGAATCTGAATTGTTCTGTCTTTAGTGTTAATGTTTTTTTTTAGCGTTTTCAGAAGATGTTATCGACAAAAGCCTCTGACGTAGCTGGTTTCACTTTTCCGGAGCGCAAAGTCTTTTAGTGCGTCAATATGAAACACATTTCTTTTGTGTTGTAGACCAGACGTGTCATCCTTTCTACAGAAACACACTAGACGTTATAAAAGATTATTTTATTTACACTTTTTTTATTATAGAAAATCACTGTATGGAAAATTTGGGGGAAATTGTGTCAAAACAGCAGTTAACATGCGTAGCCCCTACTTGGCAGTAGAGCGGAAACGGACCCTCTTGATGACATACTTATCACTGGCGCCGCTCTACACAGCGCCACCAGCTGGCCCCTCCGCGCCACTGTCCTTACTGCAGGGCATCAGTAAACGATGTAATTACCCTGGTGATTT
Organism: Spea multiplicata; assembly: GCA_009364415.1. NCBI lineage: Eukaryota > Metazoa > Chordata > Amphibia > Anura > Pelobatidae > Spea > Spea multiplicata. The sequence continues at coordinate 7,147 of VKOC01033609.1, read as the reverse complement.
TGCTACACATTACATGGGACCGGTTCAGTCCTACATGCAAGATAACCCGGAATGAGACCTTGATAACGCATGATACTCCCAGAAGCTGAAACCTTCCATCTCGTAACTAAAGGAGAGCCCTCACTCCATTATATTTTACAAGAGTATTTACTTTTAAGGGTCTTCTGAGTATATTTATCCAACCAATTGTTTGTAGGCTAATGGAACATTTCCCTTGGGAACTTCCCGATTGCATTTGAAGGGTCAACATTGATGAGTTTAGTTCCGGGCCCAAAGGTCTAATTCAGCTCGGCGCAAGGCGAGTCAGTGAGATGGCTTTTTATATCTCCACATTATCTATGCATTATAGAGTGAAGCCCACTAGGGTTTCCATTCACAACTCATAGAAAGGTCCGTGACACACGGTCAATGGAGACCTCATCTTGGTTCAGTAGGAAGAAACCTAAGACGGCTTATCCTGAGATCCGTAGAGAGTGTCGATCTGCTCCGTAGAAGTAAACAACAACCCCTATTCAACGAGTTACAATTCCTATGGCGACCATGGATCCTTTGTCTACGTTAAAGAGGTTTCTTATTTTACATACAGAGGTTGCCCCGCATGCTGGCATTTCACATCCCTGTTGTTGAATCTAATATTCGTGCGGAGCGATGGACCGTCTCTTAGGACCACCTTTGTACATAATAGCGATCGGCGCACAGCTTGTTCTGCTGCACTTTTGGGAAATATATATCGGAGAGCTCCGCAGAAAGATTTCTGAGCTGTATTTATATAAGAACAAAGTACACAAGAGAATTTCACCAGGGACCCTCCCGGAGAAGAATTATTCACCGCGTACGGCAAAATAATATCAAAAAGAAAAGGTAAAAGTGCAGCTCATATTGTCGGCTGTTAGAGAATAAGCAGCAATGGCATAAAAAGCAGGCATTTTACCAAAATGATCATTTTATTATGAATAAAATTGTATAGATAGAATTCCCTGTCTTCAAAAATAAAACTTTCAAATTTAGAAAATCAATGTATTGAATAAAACTGGTCATATTTGTCTACGAGCGAACCTTACCACGTTTTCAGACATTCGTACAAATCAACAAAATAGGCAAATTTTGATAAAATCAATGCACAAGTCATAGCTTCTCTAATGTTTTATACTATAAATATATTTGATATTAAAATGTAATAGGTACTTTTAATAAAGGCATTTATTCATGCTAAAAGCTGTGACAGTTCCTCGGGATCTATGTTCAGCGTTTTGACAATTGACATGTCATTTACAGGGTTTAATATGATTATACAGAGCATGTATCAATAAATAAATAATAAATCTCTCTCCGTATATATATTATATATATATATATATATATATATATATATATATATATAAAATATCAAAATCAGCATTTTATTATCATGAAGTATTTGCATACCTGGGAGCTTTCTAGGTTTGACCCGGAGCCTCCGGGTGAAGGACAGCTTCCCCAGGTCTCTGAGTCATTTTCTTCTTTCTCCGGGCAGGGGCGCGGTGTTTGGTCCCTCCTACTCTCAGCCCACTTAACGCCTCCTGGAGCAAGCCCCACCCTTATGCAAAGCTAAGCCTGCCCCTTCTTGAAGCCACTCCCCTAGGAGTCGGAGACCTCCAGGTGGCTGATCCTGGGATGTTCCCAGCTATGACTATAATGTCTCAGGAAGTGAAACAGGGTCAATTAGTAAGTAGTGGTTTTGCAACATAAAACGCCAACCACTGACATAAACCCAAGAAAAAATAATAAAGAAAAAAAAACTCCATTTGTTGAAAGCAAAGAAATGTTCCAAAACTTCTAAAAGTCGAACAAACTGTTATATTGTCCAGGGCCGGGTGCCCAAAAATAAATATGAAAAAAAAAGTTGTGGATGAGCATAGTCTGAGAAAGAATAGAATAGAGGAAAAAAGCTGTTAATCACTTAAATTGAGAGTAACGTGAGCAGGAGCGGATGAAGCCGGCGCTAAGCCTCCCTCGTTGTCTCTTGCGGTGTTCCTATTTTGACTTAATGGAGGATCCAGGGATCCGGAGACCAAAGAGATATTTGACGGTCTGTTTATATTTTGGCATTTGAATTGCTCCTGTTCTACTTTGATATGTATGGCCTCGGGTCTTATTAAACACCTCGACGAGACTAATGAGCGAGATTGCCCGTGTTTTAAGAATGCCTAATCCTTTTTTAGTACATGAGCTCCCCGGGGTCTCGTGGTTTAATGCATCGCTAACCTTAGGCACTCAGAGGGTTAAAGACTGATCAAAGAACCCTCATTCTTCACAATTACAGCCTCTATACCCTACGGAGCTTAACTGTAACTCGGAACGCTAGTTATTTAATTCCGAGGATTAATCCCCCCCTTCTGCTGAACTCAGTAATCTCCAGCGAAATTTAGCAGAGCTCAATTTGTGTTGATCATCAAAGATATATATATCGCTCGACTTCGGCGTGTAATTCAGCGAGATGCCATACATCACCATCTACTGGAAGTCGAAAGTCTTATTACATTTCATCAGGCTGAAAAAAAAAATGGGAGTTTCGCCCCAAAGACACGATTGAAAAACAATCAGCCAAGAATTCGCCCGGCGCCACCGGCCGCCGTGTCATTTCTCTCGATTCTCGAATTTCGCAACAAACTATAGACGAGAAACAATATAAAAAAAATCAAAAGCTTGAATAACACGAGATCTTCATGAAAAACATCTTCGTTGGTCCCATTTTTATTGTCGAGGAAAGCTCTCAGATAGATGAAATACCCGAAATCGGCAGACACGGTCCTGGTACCACAACCATGATGCCCAAATGAATTGGCAGGTAGCATTACAGTCTTGGTGACTTGATGGTCACCAAGGCTTGACCCAGAGTCTCCAGGTCAAACACTACTTACCAGGGTCTCCAGGCTCGTTTTTTTCTTGGCACAGGAACAGCCAACAACCATATTGTCCAAAGCTTCTGAAATTGCTATATATGGACAATGCATCAACCAAAAAGTGTGAAATTGACACTTAAAGGTGGACGCGAAGTGCGACATGTAGACCACAACATCTGGAGTGTTTCTGTACTGCAAGAGGGGTCTCTCGTTATCTCGCGGCTGAGACCTTACGTGATACGAACCGCAATTGTGTTGCATTCTGACATATTTATTATTTATTATTGAGTCATTTAATGAACGCATTGTATCCAGTAAGGTCAACAGGAGGACCTTGCAGGAGCTTTCAGCCTCCATAAAGCAAAATCTAGCTGTAAACACTAAACATAAAAAAAAAAAAATGAAGCTTCTTAAATCCAAGAAATTCCAATAAACTGGTCAGTGATACAGCAACAGGAGAACACCAAGCCCACGCTACTTTGGCTTTCATTATTATACAAAATAAAAATACTCAAGAACAGTCAGGAAGAAGCTACATAATTTCCTATTTCAGAGGTCAACCATTAAAAAAAAATTTAAATGTCAAAAATAATATAAAAATATTGATTATTGGGTAAAAATACCTGTAAATCAGGATTAATCTTTAGCATATCGTTATCCCCTCATCTTCAGTGGAAGCAGCCTATTCAAATCCAATGGGAGCCCCTTCCATGCATGCGCATGGGGGGGGGTCTGAACCCCAACAGTGTTTGTCAGGCCAGCGCTGCATGGAAAATAGCTGGGGGGGAGGGGAAATGCACTTGGGGGGGTTCTGTAGAATCTAAAATTTAGAATTCTTAGAAGGGAACTCTCAGCTATTATACATTAAAGTGCGTAGTGTTGACTTGGGAGTGTTGACTTGCAGATAATTGGTGTTCCATGTCATCTGAGGCCAAAAATACTTTTTAAAGCTTTCAAAGAAGGGGTTAACGTGGAGCACCATGCGGCACGAGCCAAGCATGACGATACCTACGGAGCGGCATCATTCACTTCCTCGCGCCGATAACTTATTGGTACTTAGTGTCACAGAAGAGCGAGGAACAGAACTGGGTATTAATTTCCCCAGGTGCCTTCGGTAATTTGCACATCAAAAGGAAGGCCGCAGCACGCGACTCTATTAAAAAAAAATGCAATCAGATGCCATTTATTTATTGCCGTGACATTGAGAGCGACACCAGAAATGTCATTTGGAAAACAAGTTACTTCAAAGGCTACGGCGTCTCTCTGGCGAGGAAACAATGCAGGTCATCACGGATGAGAGCTGGGGGTTAGGCCGACGTTTGTCACTTTAACAGCGAGTCCCGCTTACCGTGGAAAGGTCAGCTTAATTATTGTATTAAGGGGGTCCCGTGAGAAATGGTTCCCTGTAAAGAGAGACCTATAAACATCCAACTCTTGGTTTGTTGACTAAGGGCTACTAAGGAACGTTAGCCCCCTCCACGGTGTTTAGCTTGGCGATTGCACCCACGACGTCTTGCTGGACGGACCGTATGTCGGCGGTTGATTATGTTGGCTTATCGGATTTCCCTTTTCACCGGCTGCCCGGAACTGTCCTGTGATAGAGATTCGGCTGCGTTGGCCGTTTGGGGATAACCCCCGCGAGACTTGGGTGAGCATGTAGTGGTTGGAAAGCAGCAAAGAGCAGGCGGTAATGGGCAAAATCTAGGTGGGGAGTGGATGTGAAAAATACCGCTTCCCCAGCCTGAAGACGTAGAGGACACTGACCAGGAGTCCCAGAGAAGCCCCTCTTCACCCAGAGACTCCAGGTCATACCTGGAAAGTCCCCGCGTATATTAACACTAGACGTGTATGGGGACGGAAACAAACAGGATGTATTTTTTCGTTTCATTTTCTGACCAGTTTTTGATAGACGATGAAGTTGTTTCCTCCACTTTCTGTCCAGACAACATTCGTAGGGCTTTTTCTTAAGAAATAAGAATTCATTGTTTTTTGCTAATTTTTGCTCTCTTTTTAATGGGAGTGATAAAGGGCCATTGGAACACAGGAGTGATGGGAGTGATAAAGCGGCCATTGGGACACAGGAGTGATGGGCGTGCATAAAGGCCATTGGAACACAGGAGTGATTGAGCAGTGATAATAGGCATTGGTATGCACAGGAGTGATGGGAGCTGATAAAGGGCCATTGGAACACAGGAGTGATGCGCAAGTGATAAAGGGCCATATGGAACACAAGAGTGATGCTGGTAGTGCATAAACGGGCCATTGGAACATACCAGGAGTGTAGGGAGTGATAAAGGGCCATTGGAACCCAGGAGTGATGCGAGTTGATAAGAGGGCCATTGGAAACACAGCAGGAGTGATGGGTGATAAAGGGCATTGCGAACACAGGAGTGATGGGCAGTGGATAAAGGGCCTTGCGGACACAAGGTAGTGCATGGAGTGATAAAGGCATGGAACACAGACGAGCTCTCATGGGGTGATTAAAGGCATTGGAACAAGGTAGATGATGGAGAGTGCATAAAGGCCATTGGACACAGGTGATGGGACTTGAGAAAGCGGCCCTTTGTACCGCCTGATGAAGAATGATTCATAAAAAACAGTCGTTTCCTGCTACAATAGTACATTTACAGCATTAACCCCAGTCTGCTCTGCTCACCTCTAATTGAAATATATTTACTGCTCCTAAACGCACTTTCGATTATCAATTTACCTCATATATTTTTTTACATATATTTTTTTCTTTTTTCTAAACCACAATACATTAGAACTATTTATGTGATTACTACCGTTTTTTTAATCATATTTCTGGATCTTAGTTGTCAATGTAAGATCAACCCTGGTGAGAAGAAAGTTTTTTTTTTTTTTTTTTTTTTTGCAGAGATAAAAAAAAAAAGGAATTTTTCTTTTCCTTTTCTTTTGAAGGCTCGGGATAAGCCTCCGAAGATGCACATTAACGATATCCTAATGGTGCGCTGGCGTTCACGCCTGGGAATAAACCAGCCGGTCTTTCCCACCTTGAAGGATATTAAAGAGAAAGCTCAGCGTGGTACGAAGATCAGAGGAGTTTTCTCCGCCTGGAAGGAATTGATCCCCCGTCTCCATTCATCGAATTAATTCACACGGCCGCTAACTCCATTCTAAATCACTCTTGAAGGCAATTCACTGCCGTCCCGCTTCTTCTGGAATCTAACCTTTTCCCGTTAGCCACCGGATTATTATTATTTTTAATTGTTCTGAGAATGTTTGCCAATTTATGGATAACGAGCCCTTTAATCTACAGACGACCCGATTGTTTGCCCCATTCTTTTTGGCTCAGATCACATGACGCTTGTGCATTTATGGCCTCAACTACAAAAAAAATGTCAGAAAAGCAAAGTGTTGGCATAAATCTTAATTTTTTTTAAAGAGGCCAAATGTCTTCCCTATTTTCACCTTCACTTACTCAATGTCTGTATTGGTTCATAGCATTTGCCGGAAGATCGGCCCCATCCGGCCCCATTCTAGTCGGCTGTTTCTCCTGCTGCAAAGACTCAAACCTTAATCAATGCTTGGTCTCGTCTTAGACTGAATGAGTCTCTACCACTTCTGCTGGGAGGCTCTTCCACTTACCGTGCACCCTCTAACTAAGTTTTAGTTTTTGATGTAACATTTATCCTCCTTTGACAATAAACGTCCCTCCTGTACTTTCTTAAATCCCTATATTTATTTAAAGTTTCTATCGCATCTCCTCTCTCTCCCATCTTTCCTCCAAGCTATACCATACGATAGACTATTTACATAGTCGTTTAACCCTTAAAGTGCCAGCAGCTTAGGCGATATATATATATATAGTAGGCACCTCTCATGGTTGACCAAGGCAAATGTACGTAAAAGTAAAGGCAAAGGAGGTCAAAGATAGATGGATCAAGAAAGGTTGTTAGACGGAGGGGTACTCTTTCTTTGGGGATCTATTAACATTAAAGATGGACCTGTCCCAGAGGGCCGACTCACCCACCTCTACGTACTTTCCTTGAGTCAACCGTTGTCATCGATGTGCCTGATGTCCTCCGTCATGGCTTGGCCATTGTCTTGTGCTCCTCATACCTATTTTGCTTGACAGCTGATACAATGTGTCAACTTGCTTTCACACTGAATATTCTTCCAGGGTCTGGTATTGTGACACAACCTGTCACACCTCCTCATCTCGTCACATCTTCTCATCTCGTCACATCTCCTCATCACGCCACATCTCGTCACATCTCCTCATCTCGTCACATCTCCTCATC
>VKOC01033608.1:0-10510 GCA_009364415.1 Spea multiplicata | reverse complement strand
GGAGTAGTCCGCACAGGGCGCCAGAACACTTAAGGCCGGCTCTGGTTGTACCCAATAGCTTGGTTAAGCAGCCCATAAATTGCCCTTTAATGTTCAGAATCACATACTTTGATCACATACATCTAAGAGAAATCACCTCATTAAAATATCGTACAGCTATTTTAATTAAAAAACAAGGCCCTAGGAGGGGAAATGTATATTCCTGGGCCACCACATTTAAAAAGGGATGATACAGGGACAATGTCATGAAAACCTGGGCCAAGAAGTGTAAATAATGTTTAAAGCTTTGCTGAACATCTAACCCCCTGTTTTATGCTTCATTATATGGGGGAAAAAATTAAGCCATTTAAAAAAAAAACCTTCTGACTAATGAAAGAAACAGTATGGAAGAAGGCTATTCTACACAGCAAGTAGACACTTATCTTACCTACAAAGAATAGATGTTTCATGTTTAAATCACTGCAAAGGAGGACAGCTGTACCGGTGAAAACATAATTTCGTAAGTGGTTGTCGTTACTCAATTGAAGATCCCTGGACTAAAAGAGCTTGTGATTTGCATGCGGAAAACTAATTTAATTTACGTGCCTTGAAATATAAAGAACGCCAACACGGTTACTTTGTACATAGGGAGAACTAGTTAGCCATTGTTCTCAAAGCTACAATAAAAACCATTCTTGGAAAAAGGGAAGCCAGTTTATCCATAGTGAGGTTTCCAATAACAGTGAAGATGTCTTATTCTATAAATTCTATAGTACTTTACTCCCTTTTCATATGGTTAGACACAGGGTTGGGAAAACATCGTCAAGGTCACTAGTTCCGTGCTCATGGTCACACATTGATAACGATAAACATTTTCCACCCAACGTGTTTACTTACATAGACCAAACAATCCTTGTAATCTTATACTTTTTCTTGAGATCCTCCCCCAATGGGTGCTTCAACACACCAAATTGGTTGATCTGTACCATAATAAAATGTTCTGTTTCATTACTAATTAGAGCCTCAGGGAGGTCATACTAAACTTAACATTTATGCACACAATAAAATTACGACTTTTTGTAGAATGTATACTTAAGAGAAGTAAACTGCAAATTATCTCCACAGAAGTTCAACTCTACTGGGTCATTTAAGGAAATATTTGAGAGAAAATGTAATACGTTGTCTATACATGAAGGACATTTAACAAGAGCAACTGAAAACGGTTAAAACGTTACATTTTAATGATAGCCATAAACGCTCAAGCATTTCTGGTTGGTGCCATTAATAGCTACTCTGGAATCAGGAACCTGAAATCCTTTCTTGCCAAAATCAAGTCACAAACTATACTACATAGTAGATCAGCAACAATCCAGGGTTTGGAATAATGTAAACATATTTAAAAAGTATCATAAGAATGAATGAAACTGAACTGCTTCAAATACATAACGATGATCCATCTTGAGTAAGTAGAATCGGTTCACTAAGTGCCAAAGGAGCAGCCTACATGCACAATAAGAACTTGCATATGTCAGCATTTATTTTATCCTTTAACAATAATTATCAGGCCGTGTCTCAATTATCTCGTGAGACATGGCTCAGCCCTTTCTTTGCTGCAGACATTTAATAAGAACAAAAAAAGGAAATAACGTGAAGCCATTTCAAGACCACAGAATCACGATACCAGCTTTTACACAGGAAGGTCAAGTAGGGTTGTTGTGCTCTACGTCTACATGAATTAGATTTGTGCCCCCACCCGCCATATCCGAGATCAGGAGTATTTCCTTGCTACAACCCTTATGGGGAAAACATATCCCTTGCTTGCCATGATGATGCAAATGTAGGTCACCGGGAATTAGGAACGTCCAACCTGTATAACCTTAAGTCATAACAGGATTGAATTAGGAAGTCATAATGGATTATATTCTCTTAGGGAACCACTGCTTTAGATTTTAAAGGATGGGTCAGGAACCACCCAAGCCCAAGTATATCAGTGATCACTGAGCTGTGTGTGCTAGCAAATATATGAGAGACTCATTAAAAAACCCAAGGGTACCTGGCAAGATAAATAGTTAACCAGTACATTAGTTAACCAATTGGTACTTTCAGGAGTTAAAGAAGAAGTAAACTGAAGTAAAACCTCCATGAAAACACTGAGGAAGTGAAATTTATTTTGAGATATATGTGTTTGCAAGCACTTAAAGTGCATCAAGATGTGTGCAGTACTCCACGGCTTCACACAAGAAAGTAAATGTACTGGGAAATCCCAAAGGACCCGATTTCATTTTAAAAAGCGTATAATTTCTCCACATATGACTGTTAAAAAGTCCCTTAAGTCATTCGGCTTACCGTAGAGAGCAATGAACAACCTACGTAACAGAACTTTAGGTGTTTGCCTGAAAGACAGCACTCATGCTGCATTTCACCAACCTAGATTTTAAGAAGATCTATCTCATGTCGCAATGAAAATGCGTTGTGTAAAAACACAGAATGTCAAGCTGGCTAGACATAATGGCTAAAGTGACCGATAATATAGGGGGTTATCAGCTAAAGCCAAAGAATGCTCTTCTAGCAGGAGAAGCTCATCAGGTTTGGTCCTTCAAGAGCAATTTTGAAGTCAAGGAGTTAAAACCACAGTTCTCCGACAAAGACCTCCATTAGTGAATAAATCCCTGGATTGTGAGTAGGAGGGGAGATAAAATATTTAATAGCCTCAACTTTGCTAAGCATTAGGAAGGCGAAACTCTGGCGATATTCTTTTGCAATTACGACAGAGCTGGCCACAAATCATACACTGTGAAATGTATTAATACTTCTGTATTATGCTAAGCCAAGTCAGCAGGTCAAGGATGGTCCTTCATCATGCATTGGAGACTAAATGTTTTATCATGATTTAGTTTCACAAGAATGAACAAACAGAAGAACAATCTAACACTATTACTGCAGTAAACATCTGACCGATTAAGCAGCATCAGATTGCTGGACAGCAACAGAGACTGAACAAAGCAGAATGTTCTTCCCGGCACATGGTTGTCAACGTCAGTGGTATCCAATCACCAAGGTGCCTCTCCCTTTACTAACCGGCTGCGCATTATCACTCTGCTGCCTTTTGCTACTAATGTGTGTATTTTGTAGCAAAAAAAAAACATCCACAAAGATATTAGGTCAAAATGTATTTTATTTGTTTTTATGACAACAAAATGTTTTACTTCAACGATTTCTACTCTACGGTATGAGCGTCTCCAGGAAAGATTGAGTTAACGCCTACACTAAACCATTTACGTACTAGACAAAAAAAATAATTTCCACAATCATACGAATGTTGACTGCTCCGCGACTTCTCATCCTACGCTGACTACCCACTGTACATCTCACCACCTAAGCGTGAGCACAAACTTCTTGTCATACTCCTGACCCTGAACGCTCAAGTCACAATACCCAAGCCATCACGTGTCTCTAACATTCCCTTTCTACTTCCTTACCACCATCAATTAAACTAATCAAAAATATACTTCCATCTATTATAGCCCATTATGTTAAAGAGCAGCTGAAAGAAATTATGAATCATATCAAGCAAACAACAAGCAAATCACAACAATCCCTAACTCCAGCCGCACACCCCCTCAAAGTGGAATACATTGTCGATCCACAATTTAAGTTGGATTGTATGCTCTCTTTGACATCATATATTAACAGTCAACAATTCTGTCAATGTCATGTCTAGAAGATCCACGAAATACACAAGAAAACGTTATCTGCCGGTCGGTCCATCTGCAACACAAATCATCCACAATCAACATTCTTCACGGCCACGCCATTGGCCTCCTATTGCTTGTGTGTGAAAAAATATATTAAAAAAAATACACATTGCTACAGTGCACACACCACTAAATTATACATTTTAAAAAGAAAATGTGTTTAAACAAATTGTCCAAATGAAGAGAACGCAACAAATAGGCTGCTAGTCTTTGTGTTGCAACTGAAAAGAATCCAATATATAAAGAAAAAGAGACAGCGCTTAAAAATATGCAACAACATCAAATTTTATATAGAAAATTTGTCATTTTTCTTCATATTGTATTTTAGATTTCTTATTTTTATTAACACACGAAGTGTGGCTGTTTCATATTTATTCAATCATTATTTATTTTATATATATAATTTGATGTTATTGCATTGTTTTTAAGCGCTGTCCATTTTTTATTTATATATTTGCTCTTAATGTTCTAGACAAGATGCAAGTTTGTAAAACCTAAGCAATGTTCGTGGCCATAGAGAAAATTTAACAACGCTTATTTGCATAGGCAAATAGTCGCTCAACTTTGTCTTCTATATACAGGTGAAGGGCCACGTGATAAATGCTTTTACACTGGCAGGAAAGAATTCCACTTACCTGCCATTTATATCTATTTCTGTCCTGTTTTTGCTTTCTTGAAGATTTTTGACTTCTTAAGAGCGGTCGGTGCTACTTAGTAGAGTTTAATATGTAAACATATTTCAGAATACAGTCAACAAAATTCAATCCCCTGGACTCAATGAAACGTATGTGGCTTTTAATGTAACTCTAATTAAGGGATCGGCGTAACGGATTTTATTTTCCTTCACCTTTCCATTGTCTTGGGGTTCTAAATTTCCCTGTTGTGAGAAAAGTTGCTTGCACACTCACCTGTCAGATGTTACAGTGCCTGCGCAATCACTGGGCACATTCTTAGAAGCACCGACAGTGTATTTTCCCAGGTGCAACGGAATAGGGGAGGCGCTGGGTGATATATAGTACTTCGCTGCCACATAGGAGCCTTACATAAATAATGGATCAAAATCTAGGTGGGGGTCATTTTTGATTTATCATCACCTACAGCTTTCTTTAAAGGGGTAGTAAGGACATGAATAAGCGACTAAGGCACGACGAATACTTGAAAGGGCAAAACACAGAGGCGAGGAATTACAGCTAAAAAGCACATGCTCATTGATTCTTGTGTCTCGTTTTCCTGCTTCCCTACCTGCATCAACTAAAGCAAGCAACACACTTAGGTATGCTGCCTGCCCATGCACATTAGAAGCAAGCGAAGAAGGAAATGTGACTCAAATATTTATTCCTTTATATCCAGAACGCGTGCATTGGCTTTCCAACGTGCACATAAATGGCCATTCTGATTAAATTGCCCTCTGAATGGTAATATAGAGACGATTTGACAGAGGCTAACATCAGGTAACGATCTAGATTGTAAGCTCTTGAGAGCAAGGCTGTCCACATCTTCTGTGTCGGCTTTAATGTAGAATTGTTATTTAGAAGCTAATTTTGTAGATCTCTGGTTTGTGGTGCTATAGAAACATTGATAACCGGAATAAGAGCCGAGAGAAGAAACACAAGGTAGCGAAGAGAACGCATAATGGCACGGTTGTATAAAGGATACACTGAATGCACGTGCTTTCACTGACTGAACGCTGCAGTCCGCATTGTTCATGAATTCTACACCTGATTTTCACAAGTCTCTTTACAGTCACTATCCCTTACCCGGCGACAAGCAGTGAATTGAAGTACCTACTCTCTACAGCCACCAAGACCCCCTGGTCCAATTAGTGACACTGGTATATAAATCATCCGTTTCCATGGGAAATTAGTTATTCACTCTGCCTACACATAATTCAATCTCTTGCCAAGCATAGGTACGGTAGAATTTGATGGCAGATAGGAACCATTCAACCCGTGTAACCCGTCTGTTTCTTCAAGCTGCAAAAAGCTCAAACCTCAATCAGTCCTACCCCTATCCATGTCTAAACCCCCTCGCTATAGTAACTCTTCTACTGGCAGACTCTCCCATGTATCCACCACCCTCTGAGTACTGTACAATGTATTAAGGTGGAAAGCAGTAAAGTCTAATAAACTGGGCTACAACTACACTAAAACATAAAAGAACACATGCTTATTAGTATGTAAGATAATAAAGCCATGGGAATTATTCCTTCCAGCATTGCTGACTTTGTTAGCAGATCCCCCAGGCCACCATATTGTCTTAGTACAGAGTAGGAAGTCCCCATAGTGAAGATACCTTCTGATGAGAAACTTGTGAGTGTGAGTGTGTACTGATCACACTGGCTCTGCGCAAAAAGTCACTGTTTTAATACACTCCAGCTCATCTCCACAGATGGATGTCAAGTCCTTGGAGTCGCACCTTATGATCTGCACCCACACCCTGGCATCCAGCCTCCGCAGCACAGTCACTACTCCTGTCATACCAGTTCATGCATTCCCAGCTGATATCATATGTTACGTGCACCGCACCCGATCTCACGTGTAACTTGGCTTTATTACACGGAAAGTGCACGGCTCCCGGTGTGCTGAGCATGTCCCAGGAGTGTGATCATTACCCAAAGTGCCCCTGTACCTGCAGCCCCCTATACACACAGCGAGAGTGGTGATGCCTGGGAGCCCCTCCTCCTCTCTTGCCGGGGGCGGCCCCTTTGTCCTCGTCTGCACTCACCGATAGTCCAGATTCTAACAATGTACATTAAGATCAATTGATCTTACCGTGCATCTGAATCGCTGCTCCTCCGGTCCTTTCCTTTCTTCCTTTTCTCTTCTTTTCTTCCTCTACCTCCCTAACCGGTAATCGACCCCCCACAACCACACTCTCCACCGGCCCGGGCGCCAAACTAACCTCCCGAACCTCCTCCTCCTCTTCTCCCCACCCACCCTCTGCCTTAGTATGACCACGCCCATACCGGGGCCTAACCTCCGCCTCCCCATTGGCTGGAAGAACGGCACCCGGCATGCAAGCAGCCAATAAGAAAGCAGAGAGGGAAACGAAGCCGGCGCCAGCAATACCCTCCTCAGTCGGACGTGCACTCGGGGTTCTTTGTTCTGTTTTGTCTCTCTTCGTCGCGGCGGGGACGCGCACAATAACTCTTTCGTCAAGCCACTGTCTGCTTTTCCTTCCGTTAGTGATTAAGTTTAACATAATATCGACCGGTCGCTTTTTAATAACCTGCTTTACAAACCCCTGCTTATTATTTATGCATTTTGGTAGCGGAAAGGATAGCCGCCCTTCCAGGGTGAGAGTGAGTGGATTGTAAAAAAAAGTACATTGTGGAGTTTTAACTGCATGGCCGCCTTTTCGTTTGGCGCCAGTACGTTAAAAATCGGCTGTCCCGCATTAATATGACCAAGTAAGCATATTTCGCGCGGTGTGGACAGGGGCGGGAACAAGGAAGGAGACTGTTCGGGTTTGAATTCTCCTCAGATCGTTGGCCGTGTCAACGGTCGCACTGGGGTGGGCGTGGCTTTCAGAAGTAAAGCCGTTCCATAACGTCATAACTCCGCCTTTAAAAGGGCTGCACAGGCATAACAGCGGGTTCAGTAACCTAAACCTAGACCTAGATGAGAGTTCGGTGAAAGGTGGTGCCTTCTACTTGGCCAACACGGAAAATGCGCTAGATTTCTCCTTCAGATGACCAGCTTTGTTTTATTTTCATACTAAAAACCAGACCTCTGAGGTCTTCCAAGTGTCAGTCATTGTACACTTTTCTTTATGTTGGCCCAATAAAAGGTATTGATTTGAACTACAGTCTCTATCATCCTTTTTGTTTATCATTGATGTCTACATTTCTGTTACTGCTGACAACTCCCCTAACTGACTAAGTTCGCTGCCTTGCTCACTTGTCTGCTCACTCCATTTTTATTATTATTGTTTCAAATAGTGCCATCATATTCTGTACTGCTGTATAATGGATAGACAGGATATAACATAACAATTTGATTTACAGAAACATAGGAGGAGTGTTCTGCTCAAAAGACCTCACAAGCTAGAGTGTTTATCCTTCGCATCCAGTCCCTCACCAAATCCTGCCACCTTTACCTGGAAAAACATCTGAATTTGCGCACAAGACACAGAATCAAACTGCTAATCCACTCCCTTGTTCTATCCCGCTTGGAATATTGCAACTCCCTGTTCTCTCCTGCATTTCACTGCTTCAATCTGTCCTCAACAATGCAGGTAGATTGATCTTTCTCTGTCACCGTTCCTCATCTGCTGCTCCACTGTGCCAATCGCTCCATTGGCTCCCCATACCTTCCAAATTTACCCGTGCTGTACGCCGTCTATGGAATTCCCTTCACCGTTTCGCAGATTTTCTCCCTCGCACGTGACTTTCAAAAGCTCTCTGAAAACCTGCTTTTTTTTTTGTTTGTTGAGAAGCCTACAACCTTTCTTCCCAACACCCTCAGCCAGCATCCTAATCCAGCCATATGAACAACCTCTACAGATCATCCTGACCCATCCACATCCAAGCAGTCCTCTCCTACTGTTTCCCTTCCCCCACAACCACAAACTAGATTGTCGGCTCGCAAGAGCTCTATTTTTCCCAGTTTGTTATTGTTTGTGATTTTAAAGTATTCTACTGATTCTGTTGTAACAGCGCAATGGAATCTGCTGGCACTATATAAATAAATTTAATATTTCTCATGATTAGCCATGGTATTATTTGCTTATCCTTATAGTCTGTCAGACCTGTAAGTACAGTACAGGAAGTATTCTGTGAGTACCTTTCATTCTTCAAAAAATAAACCACTTGCCTGAGGGAGAAGCTACAGCTACCATTTTCTGGCCAAACACATCTAAATAGTAAATATCTAGGGTGTTGGGGAAAGATGCAAAGTCATATGGGGTGTTAGCTGAATATCCCCTATACGTTTGAAGTGCCTGTGATGGCTGGAGTGTCTTCTTAACCTACCTTTGTTAACCCCTTATGTGACTGGCTAATTTTATTTTTTGGACCCTTTGTGACATTGCTGTTTGTTAACATTACTGCGGTGGTCATGTTTAGATGTGATTTTCTTCTTTCTCATTTTCTGTACAAATTATATATTGTTTTTTCAGGACAAGAAGGGCTTTCTTTAGATCATATAATGTATGAAATATGGGGAAATAGTAGGGGGGAGGGTACTTTTACTTGAAAAATCTTTTACTCGTCTACAACAGCTAATGAAAAAACCTTCAAAATAGATTTTACTATTTGTCCTGTGTTTAGAAATACCCAATATTTTTATTGGGTTTTTTTGCACATTATAAGGCAATAAGTACAAGTATCATCTTGCTATGTCAAAACCATTTTTTTTTTCAAATATACTGCCACCTCATCAAATCATTCATTTTTTTAAAGTTAGAAACCCCATGGGCATTTGAAATGCCAGTATTTTAACTCTGTCTATGTGAGAATTTTTGTGAAGATATACTGCTAATTTTAGGACTTGTTCATAAAACACACACACTTGCGGAGAGCAGTCACAGTGCTTCCTGGGGTGGGCGAGATATGACAGCAACACCATTTGGGAGAAAAAAAGCAACTGTAGATCGCTTTCTATACCCGTTTAAAGTCATGAAGTGTCAGGCACATCAATTGTCGTCAAGGGGTTACATACTTAAAATATACCAATACATTGTGTTTAGGGTATGCTGTTTACATTAAGTTCTACATACATATTATACATAAAGTGAAGGAACAGAATGTTTGATCCCCTGCTGATTTTGTAAGTTTGCCCGCTGACAAAGACATGATCAGTCTATAATGAGTGAGAGACAAAATCCAGAAAAACGCATTTCAAATAAGTTACACATTGATTTGCATTTTACTCAGAATTTGATCCCTCATCAATCAGCAAGATGTCTGGCTCCCAGGAGTCTTTTATACAGGTAAAGAGCTGAGTTTAGGAGGGAGTTTCAGCTTGTTACCTGTAAAAAAAGATGCCTGTCCACAGAATCAATCAATCAGATTACAAACTCTCCAAAGAGCTGTCCGAGGATGTCAGGGACAGGATTGTAGACCTACACAAGGCTGAAATGGGCTACAAGACCATCGCCAAGCAGCTTGGTGCGAAGGTGACAACAGTTGGTCCGATTATTCGCAAATGGGAGAAACAAAATAACTGTCAATCTCCCTCGATCTGGGGCTCCATGCAAGATCTCACCTCGTGGAGTTTCAATGATCATGAGAACTGTGAGGAATCAGCCCAGGCTACTACACGGGAGGATCTTGTCAATGATCTCAAGGCAGCTGGGACCGTAGTCACCAAGAAAACAATTGGTAACACACTATGCTGTGAAGGACTAAAATCCTGCAGCGCCTGGAAGGTCCCCCTGCTCAAGAAAGCACATGTACAGGCCAGTCTGAAGTTTGCCAATGAACATCTGAATGATTCAGAGGAGAACTAGGTGAAAGTGTTGTGGTCAGTTGAGCCCAAAATCAAGCTATTTGTCATAAACTTTTTGGAGGAATGCTGCCTATGACCCCAAGAACACCATCCCCACCTTCAAACATGGAGGTGGAAACATTATGCTTTGGGGTGTTTTTCTGCTAAGGGGACAGGACAACTTCACCGCATCAAAGGGACGATGGATGGGGCCATGTACCGTCAAATCTTGGGTGAGAACCTCCTTCCCTAAGCCAGGGCATTAAAAATGGGTTGTGGATGGGTATTCCAGCATGACAATGACCCAAAACACATGGCCAAGGCAACAAAGGTGTGGCTCAAGAAGAG
>VKOC01033605.1:0-11693 GCA_009364415.1 Spea multiplicata | reverse complement strand
GATCTCTGACAGCCGGGAAGGTCTGCGCGATGGACGCAGACAACCCCCGCTGCTAACCGCACTTCCTTCCGGCTGCAGCGGAGGTTGTGTACGCGAATCGCGTAGACGTCTACACGCTGCCCCGGCTGCACCGGTAAGTTGGGGGGGGGCAGGAGGATCCAGGTCCCCTGCAGCGTTGCGGGGGATCTGGATCTTTGTCTCTTAGTCAGACCTATTTGAGGTCTGATTATACGACGACCCCGATTATAAGACAAGCATTTGCTCTGAAAAAACCTTGTCTTATAATCGAGCAAATATGGTACTCTTGGACTCCTTCCTGGACTGTTTTGCTGAAGTATCCCAGGTGTGGTACTTCTATAGAAAAGCTAAAGGACCAGTTTTGAAAAGTAAAGTACTGTATTTGCTCGATTATAAGACAAGGTTTTTTCAAATGCTCTGAAAAATAACCGTCGTCTTATAATCAAGGTCGTCTTATAATCAGACCTCAAATAGAGGTCTAACTACAAGACTAAGATCCAGATCCCCGTAGCGCTGCAGGGGATATGGATCCTCCTCAGACAATCTCCGCTGCTGCCAGCACTTCTGTTGGGGCTTCTATGACAGAGCGCTGCCGTCACATGACCTTCCGGTGCTCATTCATAGTCACATGACCTTCCGGTGCTCATTCATAGTCAGGGTGGAAGTGCCGGCAGCGGAGGTTGTCTACACACCAAGGAATCTGAAGCACGGGGAGAAGTCTAGGGAAGCACCGGTAAGTCGGGGGATGGTGAGAGTGGCATATGGGGGTGGGGGTATAAGGGCATATAGGGGGTTAAAAGGAATATCAGGGGGGGCAGAGTGGCATATAGGGGATTAAAAGAAATATCAGGGAGGCAGATAAGGCATATCTGGTGGGCAGAGTGGCAAATAAAGGGTTATAAGTGTCACGACCAGGTTACAGGGTCTGGATCCGCGCTGCAGAATTAGCGCCCTCTGGAGGAGAGAGGACGTACTACCACCAGGCATGAACACCACCAAGAATAATGTAAAGGTGGAACTCAGGAACAAAAATAAATAAAAAATAATAACGGTATCCGAGGGGTCAGGCAAAAGAGTAGTCGGGGTCACAAGCAAAGGTCAGGGCAGGCAGCGAAACAACGGAGGTCAGGAACAAGCAGGAGTCAAAACCAGAAAGCTAAATCAGGATACAACGCTAGTGAAAGGCAAAAAGGCACTAACACAGGCAAAGGTGTAGTGCCAAATGAGGGTTTAAATATCCCTCCAACAATATGGATCCTCCTACCCTCCTAATTAGGGGGAGGAGGAAAAGGAATATATGTCGCTTTAAGAGCGACATGAATATTCATTAGATGAGCCTTTCGCGCAAGCAGGGAGTCGGCCGCGCGGGCTGCGTCTCGGCGTCCCTGCCGGCAGCTCGACTGAGGAGGTAACAATAAGGCATATCTGCTAGGTTAGCAAATAAAAGGCAATAAAAACAAAAAAGGCATTTTTATCTATCATAGTTTTTATTAAATATGAAAAAAAAATATTTTAAATGTAAATTAATATTTACTAGTAAAACTTTTTTCTTATAGGGTCGTCTTATATTCAGGCTTTTTCTTTTTTCCTAAATTAATATTCAAACTTTGGGTTCATTGGTTTGATACATGTCTAAAACAGGATGCATAATTAAAGTGTGCCAGGTAAATTTATCAGACAATTGCTATACAATCATATCATGAAGATAATCTATTAGTAAATTAGTACTGCAAGTTAACAGAAGGTTATCAAAGGGTATAGAAGATTTAGAGCAATTGTGTGTGTGGGAGCTAGTTCGATCTGGCCCCGGAAGTGGATCTAACAGACATAGCTTCCAATTTTACACCACATATGATATCATACCCTATAGAGAAAGCTTAATATCCTATAAAAAAGGCTCACTTTGGATAACAGGGGTAGTGGCACTATTGTTTTCTGTTTTCAAGCTTTAAACACCCATACCTTGTAAATAAGCAGCTTTATGTATATACAGTATCTCACAAAAGTGAGTACACCCCTCACATTTTTGTAAATATTTTATTTTATCTTTTCACGTGACAACTGATGAAATGACACTCTGCTACAATGTAAAGTAGTGAGTGTACAGTCTGTATAACAGTGTAAATTTGCTGTCCCTTCAAAATAACTCAACACACACCCATTAATGTCTAAACCTTGGCAGCATAAGTGAGTAAACTCCTAAGTCTAAATTGAGCCCAAAGTGTCAATATTTTGTGTGGCCACCATTATTTCCCAGCACTGCCTTAACCCTCTTGGGCATAGAGTCACCAGAGCTTCACAGGTTGCCACTGGAGTCCTCTTCCACGGAGCTGGTGGATGTTAGAGACCTTGCGCTCCCCAACCTTCTGTTTGGGAAGGCCCCACAGATGCTCCATAGGGTTTAAGTCTGGAGACATGCTTGGCCAGTCCATCACATTTACCCTCAGCCTCTTTAGCAAGGCAATTGGAGCTGTGTTTGGGGTTGTTATCATGTTGTTATACCGAGTAACAGAGCAACATTTTTTTCCAGATCCTCAGAGAGTTCTTTGTGATGAGGTAGCATGTTGAACTTCCAGTGACCAGTATGAAAGAGTGTGAGAGCAATAACACCAAATTTAACACACCTGCTCCCCATTTACACTAGAGACCTTGTAACACTAACGAGTCACATGACACTGGAAAGGGGAATGGCTAATTGGGCCCAATTTGGCCATTTCCACTTAGAGGTGTACTTACTTTTAGGTTTGGACATTAATGGCTGTGTGTTGAGTTATTTTTAAGAGAACAGCAAATTCACACTGTTATACAGGCTGTATACTCACTACTTTACATTGTAGCAGAGTGTCATTTCTTCAGTGTTGTCACATGAAAAGATATAATAAAATAGTTACAAAAATGTGAGATACTGTATATTTAATATATATATATAATCTATATATATATCTCCTAATCCTCGAGATATAATGTTTTTTTGTGAGCATCAGTGATATTTTCTGCATAGAAAATAAATTGCTGTAAAATATAAAATTACCCTGTAAATGTTCTTTTTTAGTCTTAAATGCGTCACTGAGGATTTTATAGTACTTTGTCCTTTCTACCCCCACACATTTAGATATTCAAATTTTTCATCTGAGAAATGTTAATGCTTGGTATTAAAGGCTACATGCAACATTTAACCGCAGTGTTGTCAAATTTTCATAATCCCTGCAACGCTGTTATCTGGTTAATGGATAGTTTGTGTTGCTATAGAAACATCAAAGGCAGTACCAAGTTCTTTGATAGAACAATAGAGTGTAAAATGCTTTGTCATGTTGACCAAAATCTGATTTTTTTTTCTATGAAGTTTGGCTTTGATGTTTTCAAAACATCCGCAGTCCTCTTTGATAATCTTTTTAATCAGCATAAAATCTTTTTAAAAAAAAAGGTCTCCTAAAGTAGTACAAAGGAAAATGGATGTTGTTATACAAATGTTTGCCCTGTTACGTGTCACAAAACATTTAATTTTTATGTTAATCAAACAAGATCAGGATTAACCTTAATCAAGTAGCATGTGACAAAAAAAATCCATATAAAAGTAAGGAATTCTAAGACAGGGTGGGGCACTGATTTTTCCCAGAAAAAAAACATATTTTTGCTTCAACTATAAATGCTAACAGTAAGAAAAAAACAAGACAAAACCCTTAGTTAGTGTATCTAATATATGTGGTGCTACTGTACATACAGATTGCACATGGCCCATGTAGGAAAAACATGGCCCATGTAGGAAAAACATATTGCAGAGCAGGTACACATTAAGAAGAAGTTAAATCCCATGATTATGCACAAGAAACTTCCAATGGGGAACATAATAAAATAATACATTTGCCAACGACTGTCCCTTAGTTTCTCATAGTATGCAGCCCAGTCTAGTAGAGTACTGGAACAACTTAATGATAACTGCCTGTCAATTCTGTTGATTAACGATGCACTGTGTGTCTGGGTTATGCTAAAGAACATAGATTTATTACTAAGGTAGACAGGACTGTGCTTAGTTCACATTGATACATTATTGATTTGATTTACACTCCTGTAAGCGTTATATTATGCCCACTAAAGAGACTCTATGTTTAAATGTTGTTCAGAGCCAAATGTGTTTCAGATTGATTGTTTACCTTATAGCTTGTGATGCGCAGATTCTTAAAATGCTTGTGGTATCCAGCATTAAGCATTTTATAGTTTTAGCGGAATGATAGCGCTGTAATGCGTGCAGGGCGTCTTGCTACGCTTGGCAGTGGGTTTGAATGCTTCTGTGAAGTACATCCTGATAACTGGCTTGTACTTTTCAAGGATATCAAAAGGGTTCTTCATATTAATCTATCCGCATTAACTTTGGTGAAGTAGCAATGATCTTTTATATCCCCTAACGGAAACATAATAGGAAACGCCTCAGTGCTCTTTTTCATCCTTGACAAGATATGGATTTTGCCATTCTTTTAAAATTATAGCTTACTATATATATATATATATATATATGATATACAGTCTTTAGAAATAAAATAAATGTTTAAAGTTAATGAACTGGATTACAATTTTAGCCTTTATCAGCTTTTTCCTTTGATATCTGTTCTTTGTTTCCTAATCACGTAGAAGCACGGTCAGTTGAGAATAACTGTTAAAAATTAGATTAGTCCTGCGTAATTCTTTCCTAATCTGCAAACTTCTGGGTGAGCAAGCAATACCTTCTTACATCTACCCTGGAATTATTGGATGTGGATTGAACACATAACTTCATTCCATTTTACGCTCTCATTAATCATGATCATAAGCAGCCACAAGAGGGGGCAATCATTGTGGCAAACATTGGATTTTTTCCCAGTTGCCATCTGATTGGCTGTAGAATAATATTTTATTTCCTATAAATCCACATGAGGCAACCAATATATGATTATGAACATGGTGAAATGTTATGGGTAGGTCATGTTACTCATGCCCTTGCTCTGATGATGCCCTAGCCATGGTTTATATAGCTTTTCCCCCACAAATCATTTCTACCTACACTCATAGTCCCCTTGTATGACCTGGTTGGGGTTGAACATTTTTATTTAGGTAGTATAGGGATATCTCCTAGCAGGACCATTCTTGGGACTGACCTATGTTACACTTGACTGAGATGATTGCAGTAGAAGATTTGTGCTAGTTATTGCTGTGTTATACATTTAACAGTTTGTATATGATGAGAGTTTGTCGGTACAAATAACTTTGCATCAGTGTATGCAGTGTTGTATTTTGGCCACTGGAGTTCCTGCTTCCTTTAGGTGGGTTCCATATGTAGGCACCTGGTTACTTCTTCCCTTGTTCAAGAGAGAGTGGAGTCATCTGAGATAAGCTGACATGTGTATGTTGCTGAGTGTTAAGTTTGAGAGTGTGCTTTTAGCTGTATGTAGTGTCTGCTTTAATAAAAGTTATTGAATACGTTTTGGTGTTTTTAAGCAGAGGTGAGAACCTTCTTCTTGAGAACCCAAATTTATAAGCTGTTTATCACAGAATCTCAAAGTTTGACCTTGATTGAGGACTTCATTTGTAGTGTGGAGATATGAGAAGCTGTAGATTTCACTCCAGTATTTAGTGACTTTTTAAAAAGATCATTTAATCTGTGAAATACCTGCTTACAAAAAATATTGTATACATCAGGAATATATAGTTAAAATGTTCATTTTTACAGACTATGTACATGCTAAAAAGGAAACTAGTTGCTGAAATGATTAAAAACTTAGGAACAGGTGGTATATCAAGATTTAAACCCACAGGGAACAACTGACAAGAATAAGAAATTCATTTTATTCCATATGTTTCATTGGGGTCTGTTATAATCATGGTGTCATAATGACAACAGCCTCAGGGCCCCTGTTCTCTTGGCTGTCCTTTATTTGACTTGTGGCTCTTCCTCTCACACTCACATTAAAATAATAAATTTTGCACAGCTGTTCAAGAGATTGTATCATTTTCCAGCTAGTATTTTTCAGTTTCATTTGTTACACTTTTAGCTGCTACAAATTCACACTTTTAGCTTATTCTGCAATTAACTTTTTGTGCATGGGGAACAAATACAGGCTACAATTTACAGGATATGAAAACATATTAAATTATATAATGTTTATAGATAATACATCCACTACTATAACTAAAAAAGCTGTGAAGCCCACAAGGGTTAGATGGACTGCAGCCACTATGTCCTTGGTGGTGATCCCTTGTGCTGGTAAATGTTGGGGGGGTGTCTAGCTGTTCAGCAAGAAAGTTGGGCTTTACCTCTACGTAGTTGGTTTTCTCTGGGACACGCTCATGCTGGAATAGAAAAGGGCCTTCCCCAAACTGTTCCCACAAAGTCGCAAGCGTAGCATTACCCAATATAGTTATAGAATATATAGGCAAGACTGATCTAGCTCTTTGTGAGTGTATGTGGGGACATAGACAACTCTGTTTGCAAACATTATGGGAATCAGCACCACTAATTGTCACAACTACACTCGGTGAACTACATCCCTTCCTTGGCTAGAGGCAGTGACCATTCGTGGCAGCTGTTTCAATGTGAAGGTTTCTGGATCTGGGCCCTGGACACTGTTGCACCTCGGGGACTAAATAAACTGCTTTTGTTTATTCCATTTTTATTGCCTCGCTGATGTGTGGTTGAGCATGTTACTGTCTCTTAAATGTGTTATTCTGTTGTGCAGTGCCAGACTTCTCTTATATGGCTTTAACATATTTATATAATGCGTCCTTGATGCTTTTGTAGCCTTGCTCTCTTTAGTGGTTCTTTACATTTATTTCATTTATTTTATTTTCACATCAGGATCTTTTTGTATCCAGTTACACATGGGGCATGTTTCCATGGCTACTTCTATCGCTATGGTAATGGGTGAGACGTTATTTGCATCACTTCTGGTATTTCAACTTCCGGTATTCCACTTGCAGTTTCCTTCCCTGCAAAGCTACACATCTGATTTGTCTAAGCGGTTTATTATTTTGTATATAAGAGTGCACTGTTGGCCTATCTTGACAAAGTGAAAAAGAGAAAGCCAGCTCTACTAGATACATCCGTGAAAGAGCCTATAAACATGAAATATGTAAGGTTGCCAAGCCGGCAACTTCCTTATGCCTATATATGTGGCTTCTGCCAGGAAGCAATATTACATGAATTGATGTTTTAATAAAGAAATGCTTGTACGTATGTATCCAATGAAGCCGACTTTCTGTTTCTCTCCTTATTGATTTTAATACCACCAATTGCAAGCTCCTACAGATAGCCGGCAAAGATCCTGAGGTATTTGGATTGATCCATTTGTATAATGCACGTAGATCCTCTGTAGGAACTTTTGCACTCTTGACAAAGCTGTACAGTGTAGCCCAAAACATTGATGTATTACATTTGGCCTATTCTTTTTTTAAACATATTTTATTATTTTCATAACATAGGAAAATCAGTACATAACAGTAGGTTGAGATTTGAATTGCGAAATCACACTGTAAGGTACAGTGCTACATTCAGTTACCACGACCCTCTCTCCAATAGTTGATATGACACCGAGTGGCAGAATGCCCAATAACACAC
The DNA here is from genome assembly GCA_009364415.1 of Spea multiplicata. Lineage (NCBI taxonomy): Eukaryota > Metazoa > Chordata > Amphibia > Anura > Pelobatidae > Spea > Spea multiplicata. Next base: position 4,090 of record VKOC01033605.1, on the reverse strand, counting down.
TATATGAAAAAGAAACAGCCACTCCGTAAACTTGGGGTCACTCCAATATATAGGCGATTCTATCAGAGAAGAGGAAAAGCCCAGTCCCCCCACAGTAGGTTGAGGAGAGGTGGATGAGGTCTATTGCTGGTCCACCAACCCAACCAAACAGACCAAAACATGGAAGGTGAATACTTAATTTGCAACAAGTCTTGTGTACTTCTTCTTCTGTAAAAAAGTATTTGCCCCTTCCAGATTTCTTCTGTTTTTGTTTATTTCTCACATTTAAATGTCTTAGAGCATTCAACTCATTGTAATATAAAACATAGACAACATGATCAATCACACACATGATGTTTTTAAATTATCATTTCATTTATTGAAGGTAAAAGAGTTAATCAAAGCTGATATTACATATGTGAAACAGTATAGGAGAAATAAAGAGAAAGAGGAGAGAGGGAGAAAATAGAGAGATAAAAGAGATGGGAGGAGATCTGGCTGCTGGGGCAAGTCCTATAAGTGCAATCTGGGTGATAGGACCAGCCTTATTTATGCAATCGTAGTACTGGTCCAGTACTATGGATCCTGGGAAGTTCTGTGTATGCAATTCTGGTGCTGGGGCAAGTCCTTTTAGTGTAATCTCGATGCTTAGTGCAATCTGGGTGCCACTTTTGGGGGCAAAAAGTTTAGGAACGGGCTGAAGGTCGAACGTGATGACGTGAGCGCATGAGCGAGTGTGCGCGGTCCGTTGCGGGGGCGGAGTGTTGGGCTGCGGTGGCGGCAAGGATGGTGTGGAGAGGCGCGAGAGCCGCTGTGAGCGATGCTGCGGCGTTGTAGATGCAGCAACGTGGCGGAGCGGAGTGCGAGGCTGCGGCCGCGGGGAAGGATGAGTGGACCACCTCTCCTGTCCCTCGGTCTGCTTCACCATGTGGGATGGGTGCTGGAGCGTGCGCGGAGAAGAGGGACAGGAGCAGTCCAGGCACATCCTTTTCAGCCGCCATATATGCATGGACGTAGGACGTTTAGAAGCCATGACATCAAACCACTCCCCCCCCTCTTTTGTGCTTAAAATGGAACAACTCAGTTTCTTATTCCTTCAAAACGTGAGTAACGAATGCTGTTTGCTATGAAGGGCAAGCTGGTTAATTATTATAACTACTATAACTACAGCCTAAGATTACAGAAAGTTTAAATAGAAGAGAGAAATCTCCGCTTGTGGTAAAAAGTGAGTAATTCTTATAATACATTACAGTGTATAAGGTATAAGGAAGGAGAAGAAGAAAGGAGGGGGAAGTGTCAAAGCGTTAATGCCCTTAAAACTGCGCATTTATGGACACCCATACCTATTACTCTAAACCAGAATGGTTAACACTATACAAAGAGCGAGAGGTGGACGAGTGAAGTGGGGAGGGCAGTAATAATACAATAATAGGGAACAAACATAACCAAACGAAGTACCAAACATTAAGCAATTGAAAGGGAAGGAATGAAGAGGGGAAAAGGAAGAACATTTCTTTAAAAAATGTTTATAAAAGAAATGTTACTAATAATTTAACAACAAGGTGTTTAAAGTTGATAAACTATTTATTATACGGACATGTTGTAACCAAGATATCGCTTTATGACACTAGAAAAGTAAGCAAGGAAGGGAAGGGAGAAGAAAGGAAGAGGGAGGAGAGAAGTTTAAGAAACACCACAGAAGCTAGAGGCCGGAACAGACAAACTTACTTAAATATCAGAAAATATCATCTAAATATAGTATCATCTAGTATATACTAGTAATGGGTCCAGGAAAGGACAAAGAAAAATATAAAGCCCTAGCACAAGATAAAAAAACAAGAAAACGGCAAACCTATAAATGACTATTACTCTCCAAAGGCATAAGGCCAGGGCAACCTACAAATAAATAGAAGACTAACAATGGATGAAAGGAGAGAATCTTTACAAATGACCAAAATTCACGACCAAAGTAATGATGTATTAATAAACAATCTCTATAAAAAATTTAAATTGATATGGAATCAAGTACTTGCGAAATTAAAGAAGATGTTGCTAAAATATTTGACTCATTAAAAACACAAGAAGACGCAATAACAAAAGTAAAAGAAGAACAAAGGATTATACAAGCAGAAAATATAAAGCTTAATACAAAGGTCAGAACTTTGGAAAAAAAAATAAATGATCCGGATCGGAGAAATAATATCCGTATAAAAGGAATCAATCTCTCAAGAACAACTTGAAATGTATTTAATGGACCTTTTACAGGACACTCTTAAAATACAGGCATTAAAACATATACCGATGCAGACTTTCTACAGAATAAAAAAGCCAAATCAAATAAGTAAAGATCTACCTCGAGATGTCTTCGTCAGATTTACAAACTACTACATAAAGGAAAGATTCAATAGAGGAATAAGGGAAAAAACACCATCTGAAAAGTTCAAAGACTTAAAATTCTATCCAGATATTCCTCTATATATAAGAAAAGAAAGGAAAACAATTCAAGAACTTACTGTAATCTAACGACAAAAAAAATATAGAATATAGATGGGGATTCCATACTAGCCTTAAAATTGTTTATGAAGCTACTACAGTTAATATGTGGAAACTGGTATAGAAAAATTTAAACAGTGTTTTATAAGATATATATATATATATATATATATATATATATATATGTATTTTTATTATTCCCCCCAATACACAAACACTTAGAGACTCATAACAAGTTATATTACAATTAATATTCACTTTTTTTAATTTATATTTTTACTTTTACTTGTCACTTTAATATAAATATTGATTAATATATTTGTCAGAAGAAATCGACATATTCTAAAGGGCGCACAGTGCACTTACAATACTTAATAATTGAGTCTGGTACACTATATCACTTTTTTTTTTACACTTGGAAACACTTGGAAACAACAAGACATGTTACAATTAATATTCACCTATTCTTCAACTATTTGTCATCTAAAATATAATCATTAACACTACTTACTACACTTTCTTACTGTAAAAACACAATGTATTGCTAAGGAAGCACTTTACACTTAGGATATTGAACAATTGAGTTTTATTAATTACACACCACGTTACTACATTTTTTTTGCATATATATATATATTATATAATATAATCATAATATAGAATATAAACTAATGTAACTCTATATATATATAATTGTACCTTGGATATAAATAGACCTATCATCATTAATATGTCATATGTTTAACTGGAATATAAAAGGAGCCCTATATATTAACTATTGTCAAATAGATTGATGATTGTCCCAGTTCCTGTTTTTTTATTTCTTCTTTCTCTCCCTCATATGGCCCTCCTATCCCCCCCTCTGTATGAAATGCTTCTCCAGAAGAAAGTAGACATAGCTTTAATACAAGCAACCCATTGGATAATGAACCTGCAAAGATTATGGAAATATAGAATCTTTTCTGAGATATTCGACTCAAATTTGGAAGGAAACAAGAACAAAAGAGGGGTAGCAATTATAATTTCAAATAAAGTATAATTTGACATATACTACACGAAGCTGATACCCAGGGTAGATTACAAATTCTGATTTGCAAAATAAATGATATAATCTACACATTTGCCAATACCTATGCACCTAATAAGAATCCTTCCAAATTTGTAAGAAAATTTCATACAAGAGTACAACAATTAAAAAAAGGAATTTTATACATGGGAGGTGACTATAACTGCATTATAGACCCAGAAAAAGAGTATACCCCAATCCGCATCTCTAGATCCACACATAAGAACAGAAGCAAGGAATATAAGAACATTTATAGAACATAATTCATTATATGAAATATGGAGTTTTTTTCCCAACCACATACCTCATATTCTAGAATTGATTTTGTATTAACTGAATCAGAAAATGTATGCTTAATTATAAATTATAATATAGGACAAATAACTTGGTCGGACCATGCTCCAATATTTATAGAATTTAAGAATAATCAACATTATAAAATCGTAGATGGAGATTGGATGATTCGATATTAAATAAGGGAGAAATTCGGGAAAATCTGAGTAGCCAATCTACTTTATGGAGAACAATAACAATGGTGAAGTTTCCAACTTA
>VKOC01033603.1:0-14069 GCA_009364415.1 Spea multiplicata | reverse complement strand
GTCAAAAAAGGCTGCGCTTAAAATAACAGATATGAGATAACCAATAATAGTTAATAAGCTGCTATGGTGATAAACTGCTAAAAGTGCATATAAAAACTCCCCCAACTAAATATGCAATAGTAAAAATGTAAAACAATAAAAAAAGAGTATTTCTCTAAACAAACGCTTATCAAATATTAAATCTATAGATTATAAAGTAATCTTAAAATACTTAAATTCGAGCGTGCATAGGTCGGTCAATGGTTTTCAATCGATGTCTCTCAAATGCAGATATCGTATGAAATATAAAAGGCAAAGAGAGACATCATAGTGCAAAAAAACATCACTGTATAAAATGAAAATGTTAAAACCTATAAAAAGTCTGCTCACCATATTCAGAGCCAAATTAAAAATTTAGGCTCATAAACACATATGGACACTCTTAAAGCGGTGTCCTAGCCCCTGTCTGAGATTTCAAGATGTTTGTATTAATTTTAAAAATGTTAAACAATGTATTAATACTTCAAGTAATTCAATTTTTTTAAAAAAAAAATAATAAACACTTAAAATAAATAAGATAAATTGTGATAAAAAAAGTGCTCAACACGTTCACTGGGACACGTTTCGTCAGTCCATGACTTCCTCAGCCAGTGCAATGAGCTTCCATCATAAATATTGCCTTTTTATACTAAAATCCAGTCCAAACTCTTAAAATTCTCAATAGTCCACAGCTGTTGTTTTTGTTTCCTGTGTTACGCAATGTTGTTTTTCGTCCTCAAACACCTTTCGGTGTTAAAGTTTAAAAGCGTTTTTCGGTTTTTAGTATTCGGAACGGTAGCTGATATTCAATAATCACCCTCTAAAATAAACTTTTTATTTTAGAGGGTGTAGAATTGATTTTAAAAAATAACTATTTCCGTTTTAAAGATGATTTTTATCTCCAATTAGAAGGTACCACTATGGGGACCAGGTTTGCTCCCAGCTATGCCAATATATTTATGGCATTATGGGATGAAGAAGTTTTAAAAGGTTGGGAGCAGTACCTGCTTACCTATAGAAGGTATATTGATGATATTTTTATAGTCTGGAATGGTGAGGAGGAACTTTTAAAGGAGTTTTTAAAGGTTCTTAACTCACCTACAGAAAGCAACAAACTGGACTCTGTATGGAAAAAAAAAAGTACATTTTTTAGATCTCACTATTTATGTAGAAGAAAACGCTATTAAATCAAAGACGTTTTTTAAGAAGGTAGATTGCAATAATTATATTTGAAAAGAAAGTTGTCACCTTCAAAAATGGCTGGAAAACATACTGAAAGGCCAGTTTTTAGGACTAAAGAGGAACTGTACCGAGGAAAAAGAGTTCCTTGAGCAAGCAGATGTTTTAATTGATGCATTCCACGAGAAAGGATATGACAAGAGAGATCTAGACAATACAAGAAAAGAGATTAATGCGCTGGAACGTAAAGAATTGATAAAATACAAACAGAACAAGAATCATCTATCTAAACGGGAACATTTTATCCCTTTTATTTTTGCCAACAGAATAGACAAATCAGGAGGATTGTAAGAAGGTATTGGCACATTTTACAAAGAGATCCAATTTTAAACAATTTTTTACCAGATAAACCCAATTTTATATGTAGAGGAGCAAAGAATTTAAAGCAGGTTTTAGTAAAAAGTGATTTTAAAGATGAAATACAAGATCAAAGTAAAGGTACTAACCCATTTGATATACCTAAAGGTTTCCACGGATGTGGAAACTGCCTAAACTGTAAAAATTCTGGTAGCAAAAAGAGGATTATACCAGATGTGGATATGGGAAGAGAAGTTTTTAAAATCAAAGATCTTTTAACCTGTTTTACCAAAAATGTAATTTATCTTTTAAAATGCCCATGCTTATTAAAGTATATAGGTAGAACAACAAGACCGCTTAATCAAAGGCTACAGGAACATACCCGGAACATACGGAATGGGTTTGAAAAACATAGTGTGGCATTGCATTTTAAAATTAAACATAAGTGTGATCCCAAGTGTTTTACCTTTTTAGCCTTAAAAAAGGCCAAACAAAATAAAAGAGGTGGAGATTTTAATCAAACCCTTGGGAAGGAAGAAATGCATTTTATTTAAAATTTTAACACACTTCAACCAACTGGTTTTAAAGCGGATTTTGAGTTGTGCCATTTTATCCAATAATGTATTCTATGAAAGAATGTTTTCTAATTATTGGATTTTTAGTTGTTTATGGTTTTAAAAATTTTTATATTTAACTTTTCGACCAAAATGCTAGTTTTTATGAAATCCTCTAGTACATTTTAAATGGTGCCTTATATATTTTACTTATGTTCTAATTGTAGTGTAACTTCAATTTTACTACATATTACTTCAACTATTTGTTTAATTTATTTTAAAGAAGCTATTTTTAAATTACTAATTTCGGCAAGTGCTACTCTTAACGAAAATGTGATTATTGAATATCGGATTTCCGTTTCTGATACCACCAAAAAACGCTTTAAAGCTTTAACACCAAAAGGTTTTCAGGAGAAAAAAAATTTTTTTTTATATAACAACATTGCATAATACAGAAAAAATGGGTATGCCCATATATGGACACAGGAAACAAAAACACAGCTGTAACTATTGAGAATTTTAAAAATTACTGCATTTTTTTCTGAGTAATACTGCGTTTTTTTTTTGGGCATGAAAATGTGTATTATTTTGAAAGTATTACTGCAGTTTTTACTGGGCATTTGTACTTCACTGTACTGCAGTTTTAATGCAGTTATTTTTGTAAGAAAGTACAAATGCGATAAAGCTACAGTACATTGAAGTACAACTGTAGGTTTGCAATATAATGACGTAAAAGTGCAGTAAACGTGCAGTAATACTGCAGTAAAAGTGCATGTCCAAAAAACTGCAGTATTACTTCAGAAAAAACTGCAGTAATTTTTCGTAAGGGATTGGATTTTAGTATAAAAAGGCAATATTTATGATGGAAGCTCATTGCACTGCCCGAGGAAGTCATGGACTGAGGAAACGTGTCCCAGTGAACGCATTGAGCACTTTTTAATCACAATTTATCTTATTTATTTTAAGTGTTTATTATTTTTTTAAAAATTTAATTACTTGAAGTATTAATTAACTTTTAAATTAATACAAACATCTTGAGTGATTATTCTCAGAAAGGGGCTAGGACACCGTGTTCATATGTGTCTTTTATGAGCCTAAATTTTTAACACCTTAAGGACAATGGGCGACCCATTGAAAACAACGTATTTTGTCATTAAGGGGTTAATTTGGCTCTGAATACGGTGAGCACACTGTGTATAGGTTTTAACATTTTCATTTTATACAGTGATGTTTTTTTTGCACTATGATGTCTCTCTGTGCCTTTTATATTTCATACGATATCTGCATTTGGTGACATTGATTGAAAACCGCTCACCGACCTAGGCACGCTCGAATTTAAGTATTTTAATGTTTCTTTATAATCTATAGATTTAACCCCTTGGCTGCTAAGGCCATTTCCACCACTGGTGCTAAAGCTGTTTTTGGCCATTTTGGTGCATCTTCACGTTTAAACGTGTTTCAAAGTAAATTTCTTGGGAATAAACTATACAAACCATATATTGTTTTTTTCAGCACACCCTGCAGATTCCAAATATACCATTTTTATATGTGTATGTCTCATTAGGTTTGCAAAATACAGCCAAAAGTGGGAAAAAGTGTAATTTTTCACTTCCAACTCAATAAAAACTAGTTTGTAATGTTATTTTTCTAAACCCTAATATCAAAAGCTGTGTTGCTAAATATTTGTAGTAGGTAACCGGTCTAAAATAAACAGACATTGAGAACAGTAGACTGTGTTTTTCTAATATTTTATTGCTAAAAGTTAAATTTATTAGACTATCACAAAATTCATCTTTAAATTTAATGCATGGCTGCGTCAATTAAACAGCTCTAGCTGCCCGGGATGTTAAAATATGCCAACAAAACTATATATTTTTAGAAACTACACCCCCAGCCGCAGCAAATGAGGTCTTGCTTGTATTTGTATCACAAATCTGACGTCCACAACAAATAAGTGAATATCACACTAAAAAAATTTAAAAATTAAAAGCGACAAGTTCATTTATGTCTTGCACACTCCAGTCTTGTGCCAATACATGCAGCCCCTCATTTGATGCACCAAGGGGTGTAGTTTCTGCAAATGTATACTTTATGTACCATAATGTAACTTCCCAGCTGCCTAGAGCTTTGCAGGCATCACCCCTAAATGTTTTAAGACAATTTTTAACCTGATTCTGAAATCTGCCATATCTGAAGTTAAAGTGGTCTAGACATCTGGGGAGTTAAATTAGGGTACATAAAGTACACATTTCAAGAAACTACACCCCTTGGAGCTTCAAATGAGGGGCTACATGTATTTCTAGGACAAAAGTTGAGTTCACAAATAATGACGGAATATGTCGCTTTGGCTAGAAAATATGTTTTTTCTAACCATAGCGACATGTTCATTTGTGTCTTGCGCACTGCAGGTTTGTACTAGAAACACATGCAGCCCCTCATTTGATGCGCCGAGGGGTGTAGTTTTTGAAAATATGTACTTTTTGTGCCATAATTTAACTTCTTACGTGAGCAGTAATGCCACGTCAAGGCTACAACCCTAATTACTGACCATTCACACGCTTTTCATATCTCCATTCACTCGCAGAAGCACACACCATACTTTCCATACATTCACTCACAGAAGCACACACACCATTCTTTCCCCTTACAATCCCAAAGAAATGATCGTAAAGGGAGAAAAAAAAATCACTTTTACAGCAAAAATAAGTTTTGCAGTAAAAATGCAAGGGGCTCCAGGGATGACATGGTTAACTTACGTACTACAGGCTAAATGGCTGATTTTAATAATATTTGCAGTTCTTCAGGATTTAACCCCATGATCAAAGGGATCATGGGGTTAAAATTTAGTATAGGCCATTTTTAAAAAGACAATGTGACTGCTCATAGCTATATGATCACTGTGGTAACATTGGCTACCACAGTGATCATTTAGCTAGAATACTTAAACTTTTTTTTTTTTAAAGTTAAACCAGTTTATGTTTAGATAATTTAATTTGGGGGTCTCTAGGCAATTTTGATCTTTATTTATCTGCCTTTAGAGACCCCCAAATCATTTTTTTTACTTTTTTTGTACATTTTTATTTTTTTTACTTAATATTTTTTATTCTTTTTTTACAAGCAGTATACCGTTGGAAAGGTGAGGCGATTACCTTTCCAACGGTATATGTTGGGGGTCTGTAGCTGCTTAGATGCCTGAGATACAGGCATCTAAGCAGCATGCCCCCATACCGTGAAAACTGACAATTGTCAGTTTTCAATAAAGTTGCGCGGTGACGTCATCGCGTCATTACGCGCGACGTCACTGGCCGGATCGGGTGGTCCCAGTGATGCCCTTCAATATGAGGGGCAGATCGCCGGGATAGGTGGTGATGGGGGTCCACAGACCTCCATCAAGGTAGGAGAGTGCTAGTGACGGCATGGTGCCGTCGTTAGCACCTGACTGGGACTGCTAGCGACGGCACCATGCCGTCGTTAGCAGTCAAGGGGTTAATATTTTATAAGCGGTTGGTTAAAGAAATACTCTTTTTTATTGTTTTAAATATAAGAAGTACCTGCCTGTTGTCATATCATACCTTAAATACAGTATTTATACTTGTTATAGATGTTAAATATGTTAATTAACAGTTTCTCGCTCCCAGTTGGTAAATCCAGAATGCGTTGCAGGATTTCCTTTTTCATAATATTCTCCTCTGTTTCAGTATTGAACCTTTTTAATTCCAGAGGATATAATCCCACATTTTTCCTCCATGTTCCTACCTAATACGACAAGCTACCTTCTTAATTTCTAATTTGTTTTACCAACATACCAATGTATAAAGATGACAGAAGATGTGATGCCAAACATGCAAGCCTTCTACCAATTGAATGGCCTGTGTAAAATCTCTCACTTTTTTAAGCTAAAGTAACCGCTTGTTCCTGTTGAATATTGTTGACATATGTGTCAACCTTATTAAGTTATTCTGGAATTCTTTCGTTGCCTTCCTTGACATAATCATTGGCATTAAGGATGACTAATATTAACAACAATTAGAAATGTAACAATTTATTTGAACACGCAGATCCAAAGTAAACAGGACGTTAGGGTACCTTCCTCATCATATACACAAATACCTATAATCTTTATTTAACTCTGTAAATGGTTTTACATATGCTTATTGCTGTAAGCATAAGGAAAGAAATCAAAATATGTCCCAAAGGAAATTATAATGGAAGGGGAGTGGAGAAGAAAGGGTAGAAAACACATCATACCTAATACTATGAGTGTGGACATACAGGAACAAGTAATTCCATCAGTTGTGTATTGCCAGCAGCCTGATACAAACAAGACAGGAGAGATGTATTATTGGCAGCTATTGAGTATAGAAATGTTATATCTACCATATCATAAAATCCCATATGGTTCAGGCAGCCTTTGTGAAGTAATAAGACACATTACATATTAACTATTACATTTCAGCAATGGATATTCAATATTTATACTAGATTGTGTTATGAACTTGCCATAAAGGTACATCACTGTTTCATACCATGATTAAAATACACACCAATGAACCCAGTGTCAAATAACTATACAAAATATGTATAAAAAACAATGAATCAATATAGCGTCCTTTTTTAATTGAGTCATGCTAAATTTAACAATGGAGGCTGAAATTGTGGATCGCAAAAAGCAAATTCGAACGGGATAAACGGGACTATATGGAGGGCCATTCGGCAAAACGACGAAAGGGCCATGTCAGGTCCCCACCGCGGTACTCACCTTTGTCCCATTCCGCGTCCTCCTTGCGACCCGCGCCACCGATATGGCGAAGAGGGGTTCGACGTGGCAGACCCGCTCACTCCCCGGCGTTGACGGTGCAGCAATCTTCTTCCCTGCACCGTGATCTTCAGGACGGCCGGAACACAACTGCAGGGCCGTCCCAACAGAGACGGAGAACACGTTCCGTCTTTCTTCTTAAAGGCACAGTCGGCAACATTCTCAGGTGTATGAAATCAGGTTCATCTTGACATCAGAGGGAGTATCCCTCCCTCCTTCCTATAAATCTGTGTCCTTCAGTTTACTCAGTGCTCAGAGATACTGTGCTCTCTACGTATACACGGCAGTGCTACTTTATCATTGTTTCATTGGATATTGACCCTTCGCTTGCCTTATCATGTCTGAACCTTTGCTGCCTGAACCAACCTCTGCTACCCTGACTCCTACTACATCTCATCCCTATCGGTACCTCGCTTTTGATTCACCCACGTCTCCAGCCTTGCATACTGGGCTCCGACCACTAAACACGACAATCTTTTGCCTCTCCATTCGCATCCTCCTTTTCGTTATACTACCGTGTGGACGGATAACCGTATGGGACAGAGATTCAGAGGGAAGATCTTCCAGAGCAACTCGATAGGTGAATACAGAGCAGGAATCTCTTGCTGTGTGTTTGAAAAAGTCAGAGCAAACTGTATTGCTCAAGTTTATGTGAGGACGATACCACTTAGGGGGAAACACCTGATATATATTTGTTTTATGGAAAGCACTATGATTTCTGTTTGTTTTTACCGTCCACATGTTTATATGCCTCTGTGACACAACGGATGGAGGTCCAATTTGATAATTGAGAGAAATATAAATATTATTTTAATTAGTTTTTCTTGTGACACATATTTTGTGTTGTTGGTGGTGAAATTAATTGTCACTTTAAAAGTTTAAAATTTATTTTCATGCGCAACACTTTTCTTATCACTACCTTGGCTCCGGTTACATAACCCCTCTATCAACTGGTTCACTGGAGATATCGTAGGTTGGGGTCATGCTTGTCCTCAGCAATGTCTTTCTGGTCCTTTTACTAAAACAACCTCTATCTCGTCTGTGTCTGCTTCATCGATACCCTGGGCATACCAAGAATATAAGGATGTTTTTGACAAAAAACAAGCAGAGACTCTGCCTCCCCACAGGCCTTATGACTGTCCTATTGAACTCGTACCTGGTACAGTACCCCCTAGAGTGTGTACATATGCATTATCCTTACCTGTATCTCAAGCTCTTGAAAATTACATCAAGGATAATTTGAAAAGAGGGTTCATTCCTAAATCTACTTCTCCTGCTGGAGCGGGGGTTTTTTTTGAGAAAAAAGATGGGGGGTTGAGACCATGTATTGATTATAGGGGCCTGAACAGTATCACAATAAATCCTCTACCTCTCATTCTCAAATTGTTTGATCGGTTAAGGGGTTCTACTATTTTTACTAAGTTAGATCTCCATGGAGCTTATAACTTAATTCGTATCCGTGAAGGGGATGAATGGAAGTCTGCATTCAATACTAGAATGGGGCATTACGAATATACCGTCATGCCCTTTGGGTTATGTAACGCCCCCGCTGTATTTCAGGAATTCGTCAATTACATTTTTCGAGATATCTCCTTTCAGTTCATCATAGTCTACCTGGATGATATCCTGATCCATTCGCCTGATCTACTGTCACATCGTAATCATGTCCGTATTGTTTTGCAGTGTCTCCGTCAGAATCGTTTATATGCTAAACTCGAAAAGTGCCTGTTTAAGGTTCCGCCTGTCTCCTTTTTGGGTTTCACCATTTCTGCCTCTGGATTCGAGATGGATCCTATGAAACTTTCGGCTATTTCAGAATGGCCTCAACCTCTCGCATTATGGCCTCTTCAAAGATTTTTAGGACTTGCAAATTATTATAGGAAATGTATTCATAATTTCTCTAAAATCATGGCTCCCCTTACTGATATGACTAGGAAGGGGTCTGATTGTAAGAATTGATCCAAAGACGCTCTTCAGGCCTTTGCTCACCTTAAAAGGTCCTTTGCTACAGCTCCGGTATTGATGCCACCAAACCATTTGTCGTTGAGGTTGATGCGTCTGAGATTGGGGTGGGGGCTATACTCTCTCAGAGGTGGGATTTTAATGATAAACTTCACCCATGTGCCTATTTTTCTAAAAAAAAATTCTGTGGCCGAGATGAATTATGACGTGGGCAACCGCAAGCTGCTGGGTATTGTTTTGGCCCTGCAAGAATGGAGACATCTTCTAGAGGGGGCACGGAACCCTGTTATTGTTTTAACCGATCATAAAAATCTAGAGTATCTCAGCCATGCTAAAAGACTGAATCCCAGGCAAGCTAGATGGTCATTGTTTCTTTCTAGATTTCATCTTTTTATTTCATACCGTCCTGGGTCCAAGAATGTTAAAGCGGACGCATTGTCTAGGCAGTTTGTATCTGCCACTGACGCTAAATATGACCCTGAACCCATTATTCCCTCCTCCCAGATTATTGCTGCAGTCTCTACTCGCTTATTCTCTCCCTTGGTTTCCCAGATTAAGGCCCCTGTTCATAGTAAATGGCCCATGGGTACTTTGTATGTCCCTGCTTCTGACAGGAAGCACGTTCTGTCTTGTTCATCCCAGTCCGCAGGCCATCCTAGAGCTTGACGTTGTCACGTACCTATACCCCGAAACTTGAAAAAGCCGCAACTTCACCCTGAGTGATACCGAATGGGAAGGCCCAAAGGGAACACAAAGAGCAGCCAGAAGGCAGGATATAGGCAGTCTTTGAGGAGTAGATGGCTGTAGCGTAGATAGTGAAGGTAGCACCGGAACTGCAAAACGGAGAGTAGAAATCAAGCCAGGATTCGGTACACGGAGGAGTTAATCAGACAAGCCAGGATTCGGTACATGGAGGAGTTAATCAGACAAAGCCAGGATTCGGTACATGGAGGAGTTAATCAGACAAGCCAGGATTAGGTACACGGATGTGTTAATCAGACAAGCCAGGATTCGGTACACGGAGGAGTAATCAAAGTAGGAGCTACTAGCAAAATTGCAAAATTGCAAAATTACTCAGTGCATACCTACATTCTGGCTTCACAGAGGCCTCCTCACTGTTGGGATCATCTAAGTCTTGGATTATCACTGTTGGGGGCTTGTCTCTCTTCAGTGGTTCTCCGGACAGAAACATTTCTGCGGTGAGTGCCTCAAGTGTAGCAGACGCGACAGAAAGGAAGAGAGAAGAAATAAAAGAGGGGGAAACAAGGAATGCAAACGTGAGATGCTGTAACATAGCTGTGGGAGGGAAGGCGTTGGATAATAACCACAGCCCCTGTCACAACTACAGGCTAATGCCAGTTAGCCTTCACATTTGTAGTCAGGGCAAATGAATAGAATTAGTGGAACGGAGACATAATGGCCACCAGGAGCAATTAGTATGAAAAATCGTAATTTGTGTACTCGGACTGGATTGATTCGTCTTTGTATGACTGACGGACAGCACGTATTGATCAGAGACGCGACACAAGTAGGACATTTTTACGAAACAAAGTCAAATTAGGTGCAGTGGCCAGCTCACCAGGCAGCATAAAACTACAGAATACTAAAAAACATAGCGGCTTTAAGTACTATACATGTGAAAGGACTAAAGGGGTGAGTATTTAAACAGTTAACCAAAGCCCTGAAAATCCCACCATTAATTGGCAAACGACTGGGGGACTATGCTGGCTTTGGTCTTTTGTGGAACTCTTAGGAAGGCTGTGTTCAGATACTGTTCTAAGCTAAAATGGGCTTGTTAAAAAACGGAGCAGCAGTTGGCATTGCTGGCGCTGTTGGGCGGACTTCGAAAACCTCTGAAAATTAAAGCGAGATCGTCAGTCACTATATATTGCACACCCAGCACATGACAGCATACAATGGAGAATGTGTTATGTAGTTATGGATTATGTAGATAACCAGGTAAGTTTATGCATGAACCACATAATGGGCACTGAAGATGGCCTGCCTCTATTGGCAATCTCGGCAGTGGCCATGTGATCTGTAAAGAAAGTGACTGTATCACCTTCCACGTGCTGCCCCTGACTACAGCAACAATAGGATATATATAATCTAGGTAATGAATAACCATGGGGCCGTGGCAGGAATACAGCAGGAGCCAACACAAAGTCTCAACTAAGGTGTCAAAGAGTTTCGGACTACTCCTAGAACCAAAAGTTAAACGGGTCGCAAAGTAGTATTTCTCCCTCCATTGGATCCCATGCAGATGCCACTAATCCTGATGAATAGGTAACAATTTAAAAGCATCCGTCATATCTGCTTTCAATGAGTCTCTCCCTGCATGGTCAATGGCCTGAGTAGCGTAATCCACTGAGGCATATTTAAGGGAAAACTCATCAGACGGTATGAGGGAATTGATGCTGGGCCAGTTATGTCTACAAAATAACTCCGTATCCTCCTGACACCACTCTGAGCCAATGTCAGGACCCGGGCAAGCAGGTCGGGTAGGAGCCCAGTTGCAGGGGATACTAGGGGCTCTGTCTGTACACCTTGATGCATCATGGTGGGTAGGTAGGTACAGACAGGCCCCCTAACAGACAGAAAAGCAGGACTGGAATCAAAGAAGACAGTAGCGAGGACAGGAGAAACCAGAGTGGCAGGGCACATGGCTTTGAAGCCCTCAGACAGGGCACACAGCTTGGAAGGTAGGTAAGCCTAGAATACACAAATCAGGATCAAGAACGTAGCCAAGGTCATAAACAGGGTATCAGAAGAAGTAAACATATCTTTTCCTGAAAGCAGACTAACAGGGACTCAAACCAAACAAATGCAAAGGCCTAGTCTGTAAGGCAGAGCAGGTATATAAGTGCAGGGCTAAACTCAGGTAACATGGCTCAGCTGTCCCAAGTAATTACAAAAGGGTGCTACAGAGAGGGAAGGGTGGCCACAGGTAGACATGTGAATGAATAATTTTTACATGGTCCAGGCTGGTAGGGTAGAACCCCTGACAGCCAGAGCTGCAGCTGCCTTAGGGGAAAATGATCTGTGGTAATCATAAAAGGCATGGCCCCCATATCTGCAACCCAATTCCACATTTTTAAATAAATAATGATCAAATTCCTCCCTTCTATTAGGGAATGCTGAGCAGATAACGTCCCTGTAACGGCTGAAGGCCAGGACTTTTTTTTCCTTTTTTTTTAGGACCCCTGAAGGGGTAGGTCCAGAATTTGGTAGGGCCTGTAGGGGGGGAAGGGGGAAGCAGGCTGGATTCCAAGTCAAAAAAATGGTCAACGACAACTACCCAAGACTACTTTTGACCAACAAGAAGAGGAAGGAACTACAGACTTTGCAGACGGAATAAAAAAATTATCTTACAGGACGTAGCCACAGAGAATAGCCATAGTAATGTAGTCAATCTCTCTAATTTGCAGTTAACAACTAGTCAGATATCATTATTAAAAAAGGGCCTGTCTTTTTGCCCTACTTCTCATTTTGATTTGTTTAAAACTATTGGATGTTAATATGTTTGTTAGGAAATTGATACTCAAAAAGTTTTTTCTTATGATACACCTACTAATGTTATGTCGTCCCATGCCAAAGATAATATATCGGAAGGTACTGATCAGTCAACGTTGAATACACTCATGCAGTTACTGATAAGGTTGTAAATTCATATTATAATGACTTCTTTACTGATAGTTTTTAAATTTTGATCTTTCTAACAAAAATACCCTATTAATGATCCTTATGATACCGATGTTAGTTTACACAATCAATGTTCAGTTCAGTCTGAGACTGCTAGTTTACCTGACAAATGTGTTACGGTTTCTCTTGAATCTCGAAGTATTGAATCTGGAAGAATTAATTCTTTAATTGCCTCCGTTAATAAAGATAGCTTTAGTAGTAAATCCACTTTTTTTCCTATTGAGTTTAGAGGAGATAGTATTTCTTTGTTCTAGAATGTAAATGAACAGGAATTAATACATTTGGATAAAAAATCTAAATACATACATAATTAAAATACTCCCTATGATCTTACATTTGAGGAACTTCAGGCTATTCAACATTTTCATAAGAACAGTATATAGTAAGTATATAGTCGTTCACAAAACTGATAAAGGGGGTGCAGTAGTTATTTTTAATTTTAGAGACTATATCAAGGAGGCCGAAAGACAACTTTCCGATCCAGATACGAGTCTTAACCCCACGGTGTCTTTTAATAAACAGCTGCAGGACACAATAGATGATGCTTTAGAGAAAAATATTATAACCAGTAAGCAATATGATTTTTCTATTTAATAAGAACCCCATTGCTCCAGCATTTCATCATCTTCCTAAAATACATAAAAGTAATATCAATCCACCTGGTCAACCTATTATAGCCAGTATAGGCTATAGGATAAAATCTATCAAAATGTGTAGACTATCATTTAAAAACACTAGTTAGAACTCCTCCTAGTTACATTGGTGATACTAAACATCTATTAGCTCAACTCAAGGTATAGCAACTGTTGAATTCTTTCTTTATCATTTTAGTGGATATTCACGTTTAATTTCTTATTATCGCTATTAAATATCTATTAACTCATAATTATTTTATTTTTGAAGGATCATTTTTTCTCCAAATACGTGGAACCGCTATGGGCACTTGCTTTGCTCCCTCCTATGCCAACTTGTTTCTTGGCTGGTGGGAGAAGTTCCAAGTATTTGGCGATGAAAAATCAATTAGACAATATAGTATTTGGTATCCTAGATACATTCATGACCTGGTCTGCATCTGGTCCAGTTCTGAACATCTTCTTTTACAATATGTAGAATACATATCATATCATGTATTTTGATTTATAATATATGCATTTATGAGGTGATCAAATTATATATTTATATATTTATTCGATGGATTATATATGTATTAGTGTTTTTGTAATGTATTTATATCTACTTTTTGTGATTTACTAATTTATTTATATATTTTTCTACTTGTACACATTTATATCATTTCTTCATATTTGTTTTGTGAATTTTCATGGTCTATGTATGCCACCCATTTATATGTACATATCTGTTTGGCATGTCTATGCATTGTTTTTATTATTAACTCTTTTGTATCTTAACCCTCAGTCCCCTATAGACGTACCGGTACATCCATAAAACGCAGTATAAAATACCCCTATGGACGTACTGGT
>VKOC01033592.1:0-11064 GCA_009364415.1 Spea multiplicata | reverse complement strand
TAGTGTACCCACACAAGTTATATATTGTTTTTTTCAGGACAAGATGGGCATTTTTGATCATATCATCTTATTTACTATAAAAAAAACCCCAAAAAATATCGAGGCATTTCAAGAACACCAACTGAGTGGAAGAAATGACCTCTGATCGTTTCTTAAACTAAGCTTTTAGCGGCATGGCGCCGCCATATTTAAAAGACCTGCTGGCTTTTTTTTTAACTAATAAAAAAGCTCCGGGGAGCGATCTAACTGCTCCCCGAGGTTTTTTTTCTGTGTTGCTGAATGCCTCTATGTCGAGGCATTACAGCAACACAATCTGCTCGAAGAAAGCAATCTTTGATTGCTTTCTGAGCCGATTTAACCCCATGACGGTTCAGGACCGTCAAAGGTCATTCTCCGACCGTTTGTCCATGACGGTTGCGAAGGGGTTAAACATGCATGTCTAACACACATATATATCTATATCTACACACCCATGTGTGTGTGATCTCTTGCAGGGCCGGCCTTAGGTGTTCAGGTCCCTTGTGCGGACTACTTCTCTGGCGCCCCCCCTCGACAAAAAGAAAGGGAAAAAATCTTGTTACAACAAGTTTTAATTAGAGATTATTTATGTGCAAGTGCAAACAAGTACAATAATATATTACTGGTAACAATAATATACCTTTAATACATTAAATATAGGGGGGAAAAAACAACAAAAACAATTTTCCTTGGCAGTTATTTCATCTGCACTCCATCCACGTTCCCTAGCATGCAATCACTCCCTCCGCTCCCACACCAAAAAAAAATATTTTCTGGAGATTAGGGGAAGACTGAGAGTCAGTGCAGTCTTCCCTCCTTCTGACTCTACCGTTACCAGAGTCCCCTTGTCCCCTCATTCACTATTCCACACCTCTCCTTTTCTTCCTCCCTGTAGTTCAGGTATAGATCAAATAAACAACACATGTAAACAACAACACTTGCGTGTATAGCATTGCAGGTATAGTCCAAAAGAATAACACACACACCCAGCTTTGCAGGTATAGATCAACTGGGGATCACATATATTTATCAGCAATGAAGGTATAGATCAAATAAACACGTGGAAACAGCAGTGTGGGTCAACTAAATAAGACAACCCCAGGTATACTTAAATAATGTATGGAAACATAGCATATCAGATACAGATCAACAGAATAACACACAAATCCAGCTGAAGCACAACATCCATGAGTAACCTTCTGGTTATTCCTGACATCTCAATCACTGTTAACAATTCCACAATCAACCCAACATACCAATTATTTTGTGGTTGTAACGACACGATGTTAAGTAGGTTTGGAGATGTTGTTTTGCTGTTCAATGTTTTTCAATGCCTGTAGTGAGACAAAGTTGCAAAGGGATATGGTCCAATATTTGCCAGGAAAAACTAAAGAACTCCTTCTATAACAATTTATAATAATTGGAACAGATTTTTACATTACTACAGCCCAAACATCCTAAGGAGACACATTGCAGAGAGCCCAGAACCAGTGGTCTGCACGACAAGGGGAAACATTATCCACACTGGTAATTCACACACACAGTACCTCTAACCAATCTATCAATACATATTAAAGGATAACCATCACCTCTGTGCTTTAGTCCAGCACATGGCTTATTGGCAAACCTTGATTGCTAAAAGAGAACAGACTACAATTATTTTAAAATAAAAAGTGATATTACACCTTCCTATTCGTTATCCCTGTAATGAAGCCGAAAGGAAAAATGCATCAGGGCAATCGAAGAAATATGTTAGGGCAATCGTTATATCGAGGAAATTCTGTGGATAACAACAAATGTATGATTTATGTTTTATATAAATTATATTTATTGTATTATATTTATTGGGAAGAAATTTGTAATTTTATAACCTGTCTTTGGCGTTGATACCTATTGTATCAAGCATCCTAAAGGGCCCATACATAACTTCCCCTTCACCACTGATCTTTCATAGACCTGAAAAAATCCTGTCAAAGGATAACTGGAAACGGCAAAGAAGGTTAGGTAAATCTTAAAAGCTCAGATTTTTTTACCTCATCATAATAAGGTACTGTTGCGTTTTACTGGAAATGTATACCACACACTGCATTTGCTTTCAGTGTGAGTCACAGTGTTTGAATGCTCTGGCAGCTCTTTTTTCATAATGTGCACCAATGTTAGTGGTGTAGTGCATCACTTTACTTTGAACCTTTATGAAGTTGTGTTTTTTCTACCTTTTTTATTCAGATGAAATATATGATGACACAGAGCTGATTTCCACCACGTTCCCTGCTGTACCTTCTAAACAAAGGTAGCTTATTTTCCTACCTGACTGGTATATTTATTTGGTTGGGTGATTTGAAGTCTATTGTATCAATATAATAATTGTTTTATACCTATAACTAAACAAATGAAATTTACATATCAAAAGATGCCTTTACAATGATTCAGCTGCATAAGGTCCAAACATCCTCGGGACTCCTTCCACAGCTGTCCTTTTCCTTACTGACTGTCTACCAATCATCTGACTGCCCCCTATGTGTCAGGGTGTGAATAAACATACCCTTCCAGGAAATTCGGGTAAATGTACGAATACATTTCACCTCCCCTCTGCCACAAACAAATTTGTGTTCTATAGACAGTTTCTGTGTGAAGTGTTACCAGTGTGTGTGTGTCTCAGTCACAAAACAGGCCTCTGGGTTTGAGGGATGCCCTTATGTTTTTTTTTTTTTTTAAAAGTAAGTAGGATTTTTACAAAAAAGTCCTAAGGGCCCCTACCAGTTAGCCTACTAATTTTATACATTACACATATACCCACACACACACAGTACATGAACAAACAGAGTACACCTATACATGCAGTAAACAGAGTATGCACATACACACAGAACACATAACCATATATTACACATATAACACATGCAAATGCATATTGGTATAAATGTACACGCACATACATACATGTAGTAAGCACACACTACATACAAAATGCACAAAAACACACAACTGTGTAAACCTGCCAGGGAAGCCTGGATACCTCACACCGTACAGTAGGTTGCGTTATGATCAGCAGCTCTTGAAAAGCTGAATCACAGTCTTGTGTCTTGATTGTTCATCTTGCTAGTAGGGACAGATTAATCATCCCCATTAAATATCGTTGGGATGCAGAACGTGCTAAGTAAAGTAGGCAACCGCCTTGCAAAAATCTGGACACCCTATCAGTGGGAAAGTGAGAGCACTTTACTATTTAAGGGAGGGTGGGTATGTTCTATGAAAAAGTAAAGGATTTATTCTTATTATTAATGTTCCTGATACATTTCTGAGTTAGGATAATATATCTCCTATTTAAGACAGTTGTAATAAAGCCCAAAACAGATGTTTGCTAAGAGGCCTCTTAAATTTATATACAGCCCTGTACATATTTAATCAATTTCAGATAACTCAATTTCAATTGAACAACAGAAATGTGTATATCATATAGTTTACAAAACCTTTAAAGCACCTCATTTAATGTTTTAAATAATAAAATACATAGTAACCAATTGCTTCTTTTTCTACCTTGTTTTTGCTGCTACACGTTTTTCAAGATTTCAGCAAAGCTATGTCACAAGATTGTTTCAAAGAAATCCAAGTCAGTTAAGGTATCGTAGAACAAAGTAACTCAAGTAATAAAAGATTCAAGCCATTCATAAAATTACACTATTATGTGGTGTTATTAGGGATTAATCTAACCTAAATCTAAATTTTATTTTAAGACAGGAGGCGAGTATTTTGCATTTCCTTCTTTACTGATTAACCTCCAGCAGCAAAACAGTTAACATGAAACAAGAAAAACAACAAATCGGGATGAAGCATAAACACTCAATATCAGTCCAAGAGCCCAGCCACTCCTCCTCTTTCTTTGTAGAAAAGCCATCAGGAACCGAACTGCAATAAAACAACTTCATCTGCAGGACACCCAGCTGAAAATAAACTGGACAGAAGAACGACCTGAAAAGAACAGACACAACGTGGCAGTACCAGGCAATATATATATATATATATATATTATATATATATATAACCTCAAAATCTTTAGCCATGGTACTTCAATGTGTTTCTGAAAACCACAGACGGAGAAAAAAAACGTGAGACAAAATACGGGGGTCACGCGAATGCACCTGTGAAGGTCACCCACTAATGAAACCACCAAATTAGAAAAAGGGGGGTCACCCCTGATGCCAAGGGAGGGGCAGTGTATTTGGTAGAGGGGATCACCCTCAAGAGCAAGCACAGGGTTAGTTACAGGGGTCAGCCTGTGTAAATCTAGCCAGCCTAGGCCCTAATTCAAGAAAAGGGGGGGTCACCCCAAGACCAGGGACTCAACAAGTACCAGTAATAATTGGCTCTAATTTGCAGGTAGCAATAAAGGCCTACAGAGGAGAGGCCTAAAATGATAGGGGGTCCCCCAAACTAGGGTCCAGCAATCTGCTTGGTTTAGTTTGTAGTACGGGGTGAACTGAAATTGAAAATTCTCAGGCCCTTAAAGGGACAGGCAGGTGATGTGCTAGGACCGAGCAGGCCGCATGGTGCAGGCCTGTGGCCTAGCGTACTAACCAGCAGGTAACAGAACAAAGTAATAAAATAGGGAAGGGGTTTAGAAAACAGGATGGTATTGAAAAAAAAGTTACCAAATAATCAGAAAAAAAAGGCATTAAATCAAATAATTATACCAGTAGAAACCTACACCAGGTTAGAAAAATAATACAAAATGAAATAAAAATACCAGTAATAAAATAATATAGATGATGATAATCACAAAAGTCATCAATCATAAACTAGAAGGTTCTCATCTGGAGGCTAAGCAGCAAAGAAAGAGAAGGAGTGGCTGGGCTCTTGGACTGATTTAGGGTGTTTTTTGCTTCATCCTGATTGGTTGTTTTTCTTGTTTCATGTTAACTGTTTTGCTGCTGGAGGTTAATCCATAAATAAGCCTCCTGTATTGCTATAAAATTAGAGATTATATTAGCCTTGGTGAAGGTATAATCTAAATTTTATTAAAGACAGGAGGCGAATAATTTGCATAAACCTTCTTTACTCTTCCACCAATAGCAGCAAAGAAATAAACAAAGAAAAATACAACCAATCAAAGTGTAACATTAAACATAAAACCAAGTGACAATGACACCCCATCCTCTTCTTTGGTGCGGGAAGGAAACAAGGGAATCCAAACACAGTCAGAAACTGGACATCAACGTGACGACCAAACTGGAACCAGAGAGCCATCGCTGAAAACACATTAGGGCAGCCCGGAACATGCAGTTAAACTGAAAAAGAAAGAGAACCATAACAGCAACTGCGATCATAGTAATGGAATTAAACATCAAGCACAATAAATGCAGACATCATTAGAAACAGATAAGAGCAACACACTAAAAAGAGAATGACCCATAACAACAAGGGAAGGGAGAGGAGGGAAATTATTCGCCTCCTGTCTTTAATAAAATTTAGATTATACCTTCACCAAATCTAATATAATCTCTAATTTTACAACAAGACAGGAGGCTTTATTTTGCATTTTTAACGCTCCACCAAGACAGAAGCGGCATGCGAGAGCGGACGAAAATAAAAGGTGCGGAAAGTCGACGCCCGAGACCAGTCAGCTGCCCTAAGGACGTCTGATAAAGAGGCGCCCCGAAGCAGCCGCACCCCTGACCGAATGAGCCCCAAAACTAGGGTCGATCCCAGCCAGCCGTAAAAGCCAACGGACCCATCTGGCGATAGTGGGAGCCGAAACAGGCCGGAATGGGGCAACGTACGATATGAGGAGTTGAGAACCCCCCGAACGATGGGTCGCAGTAACCGAAAGATACTGCTGGACACAGCGGGCCAATCATAAGAGGGGATGCGACGGAAAATAAGGATGAGAGAGAGCAAGGAGGTGAAAGACTTAATGCGCCTAGCCACCTGGAATTCCACCCCCTCCGGTGAGAAAGAGATGGCTCCAGCGTCGAAGGCCCTAATATCCGCCACACAATGAAAAGAGACCAGAGCGAGCGACACGGCGAGTTTAGCTGACAATTGTTTGAGCGAAAGTGATGGGTTGTCAGTGCAAACTGGGGAAAGGCATAAGACCCTGAGGGAGGCCAAACCTGTAGGAAAGCGTCCACCGCCAAGCACTCTGGGTCTGGAAGCCAGCTGAAGAAATTTTCCAGTTGTGTGTTCAACCTGGAGGCGAACAAGTCTATTGAGAACGGACCCCTCCTGGCATCCAGGAGCTGGAATACTGCGCTGTCCAATTTCCAGTCGCCAACATCCCTCCAATGTCGAGAGAACCAATCCGCTACCGTGTTGTCGGAGCCTGGGAGATATTCCGCCTTCAGGGTGATGCGGTTGGCGAGGCAGAAGTCGTAAAGTTCTTTGGTGAGGTCCGTGAGCAGGCGAGAGCGTGTGCCCCCCAGCCGATTGATGTATTGAACGGCCGAAATATTGTCCATCCGTAGGAGCAGACAGCAATTGGAACGGCCCGCAGCCAAACTCTTGATGGCGAAAGAGCCTGCGATCAGTTCCAGACAATTGATATGTAATTGTCTCTCCTCTGGGGACCAACGTCCCCCCGTCGCCCCCGACGGTCCTGACGCCCCCCAACCGAAGGTACTGGCATCTGACTCTAAGACCAGGTCTGGGAGGGTGCCGAAAATGGCTCGACCATTCCAAGCCTCCATGTGACGTAACCACCACATGAGCTCTAGCCTCACCTCTGCGGAGAGGGTAACTGTCTGGTCATATGAAGGTAGCCTGCGAAGATACTCTGCCTTCAACCTCTGGAGCGCTCTGTAATGGAGGGGCACCAGAAAGATCGCTTGTATGGAGGCAGATAACAGGCCCACGATGAGAGCCAAGATGCGTAGGGGAATCGAGCTGGAGCGTAAGACCCTGCGGATTTCCTTCTTGATTGCGTTAATCTTGGACGATGGAAGTTTCAAGGACGGCAGACACGGAATCTAACTCGAACCCCAGGAACTGGATGACCTGGGACAGGGTGAGGACCGACTTTTCGACGTTGATGACAAATCCCAAGTCTTGGAGCCAAGAGGTGACGAATGCGGTTTGCTGGAGCACACGAGACTGGTCCTGGGAAAAAATCTGAATATCGTCCAGGTAAATGATGGAACGGATCTGGTTCCAGAAGAACTGGAGAAAACACTGGTGTAGGTGGTGGACTGGAACCGTCAGGTAGGCATCCTTGAGGTCTAAAAAAGTAAGCCAGTCGCCATCGAGAAGGAGGTCCCTGAGGAGATGAGTACCTTCCATTTTGAAGTGTCTGTAAGCAACGAAGGCATTGAGCTGTCTGAGTTTGATTACCGGACGAAACTCTCCCGACTTCTTGCGGACCAGGAAAATGTTGCTGACAAAGTGTGGAGGTGCAGCGGCGGGTTCTATAGCGCCCTTCTCTTGGAGTAGATGTAGTTCTGCGTCCTCCAAAGCCTGTTGAGAGAGAGAGAGAAAGACGGGGGGACAAGGAAGGGCGGACTGGACAGGAGGATCTGAGAAGTCTATGAGGAAACCCCAAACCGATTGAAGGACCCATGGATCTAGAGAGACGAGGGGCCAGTTGTGGGAAAAGAGGGAGAGCTTGCCAGCAATTTTTGTAGGGAAATAAAGATTTGAAAATAAGGGACTCACCGAATCGCGCTCTCCCACGGGCGGAGCCACCGAAGTCTCTTCTGTTGGAGGATGGGAAAGGGGCTCGTAGCTGGTAGCAGGGTTGGTATGAGGAAGACTGGAAGTAGGCACGGGAGCCTCTAGCAGATGATCGGCTGGCGGCCCGGCTCCTCGGACGTCCAGCCCTGGCGACACAGCGTTGGATCCATTCCCTGGTGAGGGAGGCATCCATAGGCGTACCAGACATGACGGCTTTGTCGGCCATCAAAAACAATTGTGTTAAGGGGCCTGCCACATCCAGTAGCTTATCTTGAGCACCCCGAATGCCCCGTTCTGCCCCTTTCTTAGGGTCTCGGCCAGTCTTTGATATGTAAGGCTCCATGGTGGGGTCGAATTGTGGGGTTTTAAGGACCTTGTGTGGTAGAATTGGGTGAGGGCACTCAGCCCGTGGTTTGTTGCGGACCTCCCTCTCCACAGGCCTGCGGATCCACTTTACCAAGAAGTTGGAGATGTGGTCGGGAGGTGTCCACTAAGCGGAGCATGGGTGCCTGATGCGTTCTGGATCGAACCAAGGTTCACCCGCGGCGTCCAGGGTAGCAGAGTCGCCCGTAGTGTCATTTGTGGCAGTAGGAGTAGGCCTGTAGGGGTCTGAATCTCCAGTAGTTAGGGCCGTCTCGCTGAACGTGCGAGAGGAACGGTGATCTCGGTCGTCAAACTCCGAGTCCTGCGACACTCCACGCCCCTCGTCTAGCAGGGCGTATAAGCCACCTGCAGCCTCTCCTTCCTCAGATGAGGAACCATAAACATCCCCACTGAGCTCTGGGATGGAGCCAATGGGGTTGTGCACAGCACAGTGTTTCTCCTTGCTGGTGCCAAACAAGATACCCTTACATGGGCGTTTGTGTATTGAGCCCTCGGTATCTGGATCCGAATGTGTGGGATCTTCTCTCCTGCGTATGCAAATAGGGGCGTCCTGGGAGGCCATAGTAGGCTGCGGGATGGAAGCCAGCGCCTGCTGTAGGGCCGAATCAAATGAAGCCTTGGCAGCTGACAACCAGGATGAGAGATCAACCACAGAAGATGACTGGATACTTTCTGTCATATTGCTCACTGAAGCGCAGCTTTCAGAAGTTGACGCTGTAATTGTGAGCAGACAATAAAATTGATGGTACCAGAGGTATGTGCAAAGCAGATACAAAATACTGTGCAGAGCACAACAAGTCAAACCACAAGGTGTCAGTAGAGGCTGAGAAGCAGGGGAATGTTACTTGCTAAGCCCAAAGTAGAGGTATAATATCACCCAGTAGGGGGACAGGGCCAGCTGAGCATTAGGTCTGCCAAAGCGAGACCTGATTAGATCACCCTGATTATAATCAAACACAGGGGACAGTAAAAAGGATTGTATAATATAGAATTAGTTATTAATAGAATAGAATAAAATAATAAAATTAAAATAATCAAATATGCAATTATGAGGGGTCCCCAGTTGGAATCAAACTCAGGACCTGCAGACTAACCACACTGAAAGCAGAGCCTTAGCTGGTAGAGCCATACAGCTGCTTAATTAAAAAAATAAAGAAAACTCTAAAAAGGTGTAAATACAAAATTGCCATAGAAGGAAAGACACTGCCTGGAACGGCAGTCGAGGGGTTAAATGACAGAAGAGGAGCACGTGGAAAGCAGCCAGATCTTAGAAGACGGACAGCAGTGCCCCTGAGGCGAAAAGGAAGCAGACAGCAGGTGAAAAAGGCAGACAGGAGGACTGAGAACAGAAGGAAGAACCTCGAGGGAAGGGAGAGGCTAAGAGAAAATTTTGCGGAAAGGAAAAAAAAACGCGAAGAAAAAGATGCTGAAGACAGAGTGTGTGTGTGGGGGGAAGATGGCCTGAGGCAGGAAACTGCTGGGAAGGCCGGGGAATAAGGGATAAAACCGCAAAGGGAGCGGATGAAATGGAAACCGGCTATAAGGAGGGGTGGTGGCCCCACAAAAAGGGCCAAGGGAAAGGGGCAACCCCCAGAAAAACAAGGAGAAGCCACAATAATAAGTGTAATAAAATGACAAATATATATATATATTATATATATATATAATAATAACAATATAATAATAATATAATAATACTATAATATAATAACAATATAGGAAAATAATAAAATATATAAAGACAATAATGATTAGCCAAAGGTGATCTGACCTTGTCGGTGGAAGCAGCAAAGAAAGAGGATGGAGTGTCATTGTCACTTGGTTTTATGGTTAATGTTACACTTTGGTTGTTTGGTTTTCTATGTTTATTTCTTTGCTGCTATTGGTGGAAGAGTAAAGAAGGTTTATGCAAATTATGAAGCCTCCTGTCTTGTTGTAAAATTAAAGAAATGTCCTATTTGTCTGTCTCATTGCTAATTACTAATACGGTGAAAACATTTTCTTTCCATTAGTGCTTATTTTAAAAAATAATGCTCTATTTTCTTTTTCACACATACTATAGTATATACATTTGCATTATATATATATATATATATATATATATATATATATATATATATATTTCAGATGTTTAGGGTAATTCAGAAACATTTATTCTTCTACAGATTCTATTTCTGCCAAAAATAGCATGAGCTATATCCTTATCACACAATGTAAAATGTTGCTATCTTCTCTAGCTCGGTATTTTAATACAAAACGCAATCATATTCATGTCAGTTCTCTTTCACAGTAGAGTTTCTTAAGGTGGAAATTGTCATTATTTTGTTCCCTATGTAAAATGTTTTCCAATGCCTCCTCTGTTCAGAGGGAAGAGCACACCCGGCATGCAAAGAAAAGACAACTTCAAAAAATCACAAAATGAAGAAAAAGAAATGAAGAAGAAATTTAAGGTACAATAGATAAAAAATCTATAGAATGATGTAGCTACGCAACAGTGGATAATACCCTGGGTCACATCTGGAGGCAGGACAGATGCACCCTCTTTGTACATAGGAACTCGAGTTCAGGGTTAGAGGTTTCATGACATCTGAGTTTTATGTTACTCTCCATATATTTTTTTTTTACTGTCAGGCTTAGAAGCTGGTGCATGAAACTCTTAAGTAAGACGGCAAGGACCCATTCCCTTACTTGTCTGTTTTGCAGCTGTGAAGGTGTATTTACGCCTGCTCCCCTTGCCAAACAATAAGGATATTTTTTTTTATTTTACTTTATCTTACGTTATTTTAATACATGTACTTTATTTTAATTTATTTCCTTCAGACCTTTATTTCTATAATTTCAGTTCTTTTATATTACATTTCTATAGTTTAAATTGAATCTACTACCGTATTTGCTCGATTATAAGACAAGGTTTTTTCAGAGCAAATGCTCTGAAAAATACCCCTCGTCTTGTAATCGGGGTCGTCTTCTAATCAGACCTCAAATAGAGGCACCGCTGCA
>VKOC01033583.1:0-12880 GCA_009364415.1 Spea multiplicata | reverse complement strand
TGATGTTTCAAAAATCTTGATTTTTCTCTGAATTGAGTGGATTTTGTCTTTTTTTCCCCCCTCCCCTCTATTATGAAGAACGTGTTTGTCGTATCGGGAAGCCCACCGATAAAATAAACGGGTGGGAGTTTGCCCCGCTGGCTTCATGAATAGTCATGATTTTTATTTTCAAATTAGGATTAAAACCCCCTCGGGGGGGAAAGCAGTTTATTAAATGGCTTCAGATGAATAAAAATGGGGAGCGTTTATACAAATGTCAGCGTTTTTGCCTCAGTGGGGAAATTAAACAGACGTTCGTCCTGAAATATTTATTGAGATGTGACGGAGGACGCTTGACTTTATGAAGCTAAAAACTTTATCTTCCAGTGGAAATGATTTGTTACGGTATCAGAGATTAAAGGGTTAAATTCCTCTACGTAGATCACCGTTTTATTTTTTTCGAGCTTGTAGGATGTGTCCGTAATTAAAGAGGTCATTTCAATTTGATTTAACTAGAAATATTGACAATTCTCGTGAATTGTCCAAATTCGAAGGAAAAAGTAGATCGTTCGACATTCTCCCAGTGATGTATTTACCTTAACCCCTTCAGCATCATGGCCAACGCTCTGCTTCCAGCTTCATGGGAACAGTTTGGGGAAGACCCTTTTATATGACTTCCCCCCCAGCGCACAAAGCAAGATCAACAAAGACACGGTTGGTCGAGTTTGGGGTGGAAGGACCCTGACCTCAACCCCATCGAACACCTTTGGGATGACCTGGAATGGAGATTTCACCCAACATCAGCATCTGACCTCACAAATGCTCCAGTGGATCAACGGGCAAAAATTCCCACAGAAACGCCCCAAAATCTTGTGGAAATCCTTCCCAGAAGAGTGGAAGCTGTTATGGCTGCAAAGGGGGGACCAACTACTTAAGTGATGTCATCAAAGCCCCAGTTGGTGTAATGGTCTGGTGTCCCAATACTTTTGTCCACATAGTGTAGCTTAAGTCATGGATGTGGGAGGGGAATAGGGCAAGGCAGTGGGCGTGCCTAAAGACCACTCCCACAATCCGTAGACGGAGTACGGTGGCCCAGAGAACCGAAGAAACAATGTTTCACCCAGAGACTCCGAGTAAAACCCAGAGAGTTCCCGGGGAAAAAAATCTACTACAGGTTCAAAATCACAAAAAAATGAAAACAGAAATCACGGTCTCTTCTTTCCTGAAATATCTTTCCCAAATTAACAAAAAAATAGCATTTCTCCGAACTTATAACGCAGCCAGGAGACCCTTTGCTGACTCCAATACCGTTGTCATTTCATACACAGCTTACTGTTCATTGTGTTTTTTTATTACCCAGGGATTTTTTCCGACAGACTTGCCGCTAATAATTCATTATTACAGAGAAGTGAGATCCGGACATCCTACACTCCAGCGATGGAACTAAATATAGCCTGGAATCAATGTGGAATAGCCCTCTCTCCGCTGCTCATCTCTGGCGATGTCTCTGGATACAGTGCCAAGAACACCCACCTGCTCGGTATAGATGTCCCTGGAAACTCCAGAGAGAGAAGAAGGATTGCAGAACACGCTAATCAGCTGTGTGCACCTGAACCTTTATTTTGATCCGTGCGGAACATGAAATCTTTAAATAATCAGGTATTTTAATCAACACGCTTACAAAAAAAAAATTAAAAAAAATAAAATGAGTAAATAAAAAAAAATGTGTGAATTATTTAAAATGGGTTCCTTTAATTATTAAGATATTCAAATTAAATTATTTAAATTATATCACATATTTCCATATTTCTTGGCTTAAAAACGTAATTTAAAAAAATTGATCCCAGCATGCACCTTGCTAATTGATCGCCTTTTTTAAATCTTTTTTTAACCCTTTGCTACTTTTTTGTGATCGCAATTATTCTATTCTATTGATGGTAGACTGTTTTTTTGTTTTTTTTTACTAACCTCTCATAAAATATTTAATCAGTATTGACTTCTACTAGAGTTGATCATAGGAAAGATGTGTTTGGGGATAGGTTTTATACATTGCAAAGCCTGGCAGATGCTGAGATAGACCTGTGATTATCGTAGGAGGTGGATCAAGTTTATTTATTTTAAAAAATTCAGATAAAAAAAAAAGTAAAATATATAAATAGATACCTTCTGTGGATCCAACATCAATGATGCAAAACAGAGAAAAGGACAAAATAAGTCAGTGCTTTGCAAGCATGCAGCTCAATATTTTTGTTGACGACAGGTTTACTTGCAATTCCACAAATGGCCACAAGGGGTATCTAGAATGCAATATCCTCAAATTATTCTCCAGCCTGGATCCTTTCTTTTGCTCCTCTATGCTTTCTTCCTACCTTGCATTTTAGTGGATGCGAGCGGACAAACGGCCAGGTAAAACCTTAAAATTAAAAACTACTCACGTGTTTGGATATATTGCAGCTTCGAGAATCTACGTTGAACCTAGATAGAAACAAAATACAAGTTCTGGTACTTTGTCCTCAAATGTGTAACCATAACGTATATCACTTACAGCTCCCCTTTTCTCATAAAAAATAAACACATTTTAACTTAAATGCCAAATGATACAGGATTGGAGATGGTTAAAATATTCCATATATGATAATAAAATTAAATTTTGTTATTCTTTTTTTAAATTGTCACCAGCATTTTTTATACATTAATATTTTGTCTCAAAAGGAGATCCTAATTGCAGATTTTTCTTACCCAGAATTCAGACAAACTCACTGGCAAAATACCCCAAATAAACAAAAAAAAAGATGTTTAGAATACAAATAATTTCTATGGGCAATTGATACATTTAATCCAGCTGTATTACCCCTGTGACGTTCCTGACACGTCATTGGTCATTAAGAGGTTAAGGCCAGTTGCAGTTAATAAAATCTAAAATCTATGCCGATACAGCCAAAAACATTAAATTACAGAGAATCTAAAGTGTAGCCAAAATTAAGAACTATGAACAATGGATCAACATTTTTCTTATTACCTTATTTTTCCTATTACCCAAATAAATAGTATTTTTTTTCATGAGAAAATAACTGTTTTGCTGGCATTTAATTGAATGTAATAATGAGGGTGTTTTTTTTTAAAAAAAATGTTGATTTTTCCAAGTTCAATTCAATTTATAAGAGACCTAGATTAGTAGTATTATTTAGTTTATTTTTTTAATATAGCGCCATCATATTCCATAGATAGTCCTGAAAGCTTGCAATCTATTATACTTCAGTTAGCCAATAAAGGTATTATCTTTACCAAACTACCCCTGTCTCTTTCTGGGACCACCCTGGTAAGAAAGCAGGGGTCCTTATCAGTTTATAAGATCGCAGGCTCAGGTAATGAGCGCCAGGATGAATAATTCCAAACCGTTGGGCAGCGGGGGATTTTAGAAAGGGCTTTTCCAATAGGTAGAGCTGATTTTGACATTATTACTGGAATAAAAAGTATCGAAATTATAATAGAACATGGAATTTTGAATGTATTTTAAAGAAAAGGCCTGGGAATAGACTTTGAGGACCTACATTGAAATTCATGTCCATGTAATGAGGAATCAAGTGAAGATCTCTGCGGGAAGATTAACTTTTATATTCCAACAGAATCAGTATTCGTTATCCCATGTGATAGCAATTATGATCACTGGATTTTTTATGTTCTTTCAACAAATTGGGATGGAGGAGACAGAGGTTTAACCCCTTGTGCGGCTGTTGACGATAATGAGCTTTTTGAGTCGATGAGGCGGCATCTCTTCTAATCGACGAGGGATAGATTTTAAGTCAAAGGGTCGTCAGATTGAGGATGGATAGATGGAGACCAGAGATGAGCCTGTGTGCTGCCCCAGGGGCAAATCCTCTGGGGGTATAAGCCTAGGTGACTTACCATGATCTTCTGGCCTCCTGGTTCTGAAATGATGTTCTGTAAAGTAACCCAAATGCAGAGACCGGACGAGAACAAGGACCGCATGACTGGAAATAGGTGACACGAGAACCAGAGCCACGGCGCGAGTCCAAATCAGGGTCAAATAACAAGCAAGGATCAAAGCCAGTTGGGAACGCCGGGTCAAATCAAACAGGATAAGAAGAAGGCAAATACAAGGTCAAGGATAAGATGGGTCGGAACCAAATCAGATATGCGCTACATGCGGAATATGATGGTGCTACAGAAAACAGATATTAATATAAACCTCTTTATTCTGAATCAAACATCTTTGAAAAGGACACTAAGCCAGACGCGCTTAACGCGTTTCGCACTGAAGGCTTAATCATGAGGTTACATGAGGAACACTTTGTACTACAACAGTGGGAGGTGAATTTCATAGGAGATATCATAATGAGCAAAAATACAAAAAATGCACAAGCAAAATAATCAACCACCCATCAGAATTCTTTCAAAAACATCTATTTTTCCCCATAGATATCAGAAAAATTAACAACATTTTAAAAAGTTGTTTTCCTGAATTTTTCGAATAAGAATTAGTAGCATGGAAGGGTCACAGACTATAGGAATACTTTCTTTCTGTAGAATGAATACTTTTGACACATTTATGTCTATGTCTTGGCAGGCTGCTGTAACAGCAACATTTATAAGAAACTCAAACTTCCATGAATGACATTTCTGGATACAATGTCTACAGATTTTGGAACCCAACTGATTCACGCACTCGGTTCTTCTTGAATAACACCTGCCCCGTGGAGACATTATAACAGATGGCCGTGCGCCTTCCGATCCGCACCATGTAGCGAGAAACTATTCCAATAAGCTTTAGCGAATGAATGACACTTGATGGTTCTTCAAGTCCCAAGGGTATGTCCGTTCAATGAAATGCAACAGAAAATATGACCTTTTGGCCCATTTCCAGAAGAGAAGAGCTACCGGGAGCATTGTCTCGATCTGTCACTCATAGGCTGGTGACACTTCTTCAGGGTTTGACAACAGCATCCCAGACACTGCTAAATATTTATGTGTTGTCTCTTGCTGGCTTGCTGAGCTGCATAAAGCATCGACTCACCTTCCCCCATCCGGTTTATGAATAAAGTGCCCGTTAATTACCATTCAGCCAGCCTGCTTAGTACACTTTTAGGTGAACGAAAGAATTTTAGTGCGAAGGGGTAAAATTGACAGGGGACGTCCCTGGTGATAGCAAAAATGTGCCGCTTTGTGCCAGAATTGCCACAGAAACCCCAAGTTGTCTGGAATGTAGAGATGTATTAGACCAGTTTGTAGGTATTCGGACCTAGGGAGGCAGGTCTGGATGGGGGGCATAAGTCATGGCCAATTGCCCTTTTAGGTTCCCCATTGCATTGCTTATGTAATGAGCCGATGGAGAGATCCCAGTAACTAACTCAGTAACACTATGAAGGTCTGTCCCTATCCTGCATGTCCGCCATAGTATGCAGTTCTTAAGAGGCTGAGCGCCAGGATATGATGTCATATCCCGTCACTCAGCAGTAGATGGCTGCGTCAGGCCTAGGGTATTTCTTCATTTACAGGGTGGTGGACAGGTAGGATAGCTATCCAGCAGAGGTGGTAGAGGGTAATACAGTGGTGGAAGTTCCATGGGATCGGCATAAGGCTCTTGAATATAATGTAGTAGACTGAGGAAGGTATGGGATCTCATACTCTACTCCATCAAATCCCGATTCTATACCTCAGCCCGAAATATACAACCCCCAATTACAGCTCATTTAAAAAAAATAATCTGAGTTTCTACAAGAACGGTAAAATATGAATGAGTCACCTTTCTACAATGAGAGCACAAAATACTTGCGTTTCCATTTTTATATTACTGTCAGGATGATAAGAAAGGGATGGATTTTATTTTTAGATGCGCATTTCTGTTGAATATCTGTAAAAAAACACATGATCTTTTTTAAAGGTTTTAAAGATACAGATGATGGAAATTGTAGTCTGTACCACATTGTCCTGCATAAAAAAAAATATATTTTTTCTCCGTCTATTATTGTAGGAAATGATTTCTCCATGACTCAGAGATCCATTGACTGATAGTGGATTTGGAATGAGTCAGAGTGTTAAAGTTCTCCCGGCAAATGCCTCATTCATTCGCATCGGCAGCAGAGCCGCAGGTATGTATTCCTATGTATCACTGGAAAGATTCATCCCTCTGGCTCTGAAGGGGTAAAAGACATATTCTCAGCAGGACCACTGCAGCTGTTGCCATAGCGACAAGCATCTTTCAGTGACTTTGCCTTCGGAATGTCCCACTTTCTAGTGTCCTCTCTATAGCCACAGACCTTTAAAGGGATAGTAAAATGAAAATTCCTCTTGCAAGGGGCTGAGGTCTGGAACTGATCCTTGAGTATTTTCTGATTACATGCAGCAAAGTAACTGCATACATCCCAACTGTCCCTGTTTAGGAAAGCCAGTCCCTGTTTGGGATTCAAACCCCTCAGTTCCTTTTTCTCTTTTTATATCATCAGGCGTCCTATGGCCTTAAAGTGCCGGTGTCGCCTCATCCCAGCCACTTCCACCCGCTTGTCAAAACTCTAACTACATCCTCTAAATCAAATGTCTTCTTATTTGGCCAATGAAAATTTTGAGAGGCTCACCTATCGTCATGGCAACACAAATTGTAGGAAAGGTGTCTGAAGACGTTTGGACCTCAGATGTAAATTGACAACTTAGCCATGACCCACAACTACAAAAATTTTATTACCCTTTTTTATTATTTTTTTCTAGTTTATTAACCCAAATACCATGACTGTGACCCATTTAGCCCTGACCCATGTAAGATCTGAAAAGGTCCGTTAATGGAAATTACTCACAATTCTCCAAGTTCAGCTGTCAAGAAAGAAGGAATGGAGGAAAATAGCATAGGAGGGAAGGAAGGACTTAAAAGAGGGAAGAAAGAATGGGATGGGGAAAGGAACAATGGGATGCAAGGAATAAAGGAAAGAATGATGGAAGGAGGGAAGGAAAGAAAGAGGAAAGAAATAATACAAACAGGAAGGAAGGAAGGAAGGAAGGAAGGAAGGAAGGAGGGAGGGAAGGAAGGAGGAGATACAGTAAGCGAGGGATGGATGGATAGATGGAGAAAGGGACTAAAGTGAACTTACTGAGATGGTAAGTAGAATGGATGGAGAAGTGTACAGTAAGTGAGATAAAAAGGAACTTCATGTCTCTTGCCTCCAGAAATTGAAATACTCACACATCAAACCTCAGGTTCTGCTTCTCTTCAAAGAAATAATCCAGGACAAACTTGCGCACGAAGTCTGGGTTCAGCGTGTTGTCGATGACCTCTGTCCTCCCAAACTGTAAGAAACACGAGATTGTCGTTAAATAGAAAACAAAAGCGCGCAGTTCAAAAAGGTTAAACCATTCTTGTGGCACGCAGTAGGCCAATGGACAGTAACCGCCAGAGCCATAAGGGACATTAATTCTGGTGCGTTAGTCGAGATATGGATACCGGTAGATAGTTTGGAGAGATGGTTCAGAAGAAAGTGGAAAAAAACAGAAAACCACAAAACCAGCAAAATCCCAACATTGCTAGGTCTTTATCAAGCACCAGAAAAAGTCTTGCGAGGTTGGAACGTCGTTGACTTGAATGGAATAAAATTCACCGGATTCTTCTGCTAGGTTTCTTATGGGTTCCTGGTTTACCAAAGGGTATCGTTAGGTTCTCACACCAATATCACCAATATCACCAGTATCACCAGTATCACCAGTATCACCAGTAACTCCATCAGAACTGCTTATTAACCACGGCATCGTTAGAAGAAAGGGCAACGAAAGTATTAGCCGAACGTAAACTTTCCTCCCCGCTCGGTCTCACAATATCCGGGAGTACGACTGAACTCAAGGGCACCACGCTACAAGCATCACAAGAAGCTGCGCTAGATGAAAAGCGACGGATCTTAGTGATTGCCCGGGGCTTCGGCAAGTTAAAAACGAAAAGATAATGAATGCAATTAGCTATAGTCATTAATGTCCACGGTGCAATTAGAAAAGTCATTTTTGGTTTATCTCTTGAAGTCTTTTTTTTTTGGTTTATCTCACATAAAGAATTACTCATTTAATGAGTTAACTTTGTTAAAACTACAATAAGAGGCTGCAATCTGATAAAAACAAACCTTAAAGAGGCTTCGGTAACCTTGAGTGTCTTTCCGTGTATCCTCTTTAAATCCATATGGATTCTGATTAATACTCCTTTTAATACTACTTAGGATCCTATTAATGAATGACAAAAATATTTAATTTCTATAAATCAATGTTTAGAAACCAATTTGTAACAATTAACGTTTACCTACAAGCAATGTATCAATTAACCTGAATAAACGTCTCCTTTGTTTAAAATACAGACATTTCTGGCCGACTTTCTAAGTTTTTATCAGTTTTCTTTATCTGTCCCTAGAAGCTCTGAATAAATGTCATTACTAGGTATTGTTTATATATATATATAGTATATTATATTATTATTAATATATATTATATATCATATAATATATACATATATTATATTAATATAATATATATTATAATATATATATGTATAAACATATATTATGATATTATGATGATTGGTTCAATTTAAAGGTAATGTTGTTTTAAGTGTCTTTAAGCTATAGAGGCGATCAGATACCAGGACCTGTTTTGTACGATTGTAACCCTGGCACAGAAAATTCTCCCGCGGGGTTCTTAGACTTGTTTTTAATTTAAAGCATTCTGGGAAGTCCGGGTTTAATTTCACCCATCACTTGCCCCTAATCTCAATGTGCCGTAGATTAAAAGCAGACAAAGCTAAGACAGCGGTGGAAGCAGGTCATCGTTACAGACCCATGGGGGGGGGGCCATATGGGTCCTATTTTATGTGATTTATCATGTAGAATCCTGGACGGATTACGTAGGAGAAGAGGATATTTCTCTCCCTTTCTACCCTTCCTCCATTCATTAGGAAATTGCACAGAATTTATCGTTTTGGTTGGATTTCCATCCAAAGTCCATTAAACAATCGAAGTCCACATTTTTTTATTTCCATTAAAAAGGACAAAAACAAGTATTTATCAAATTAAGTGTTTATCAAATTCCACTTAACACTACCTGTTAATATATATATAACACTACCTGTCTCAATACACATGTTAAACATGACAGAAAACATATAAATACCCAATTCTAATATTTGTATAGGACATAAAAAATCTTAAAAACAAATAATATAAAATCTTATCTGATATTTCTTAGACAGAAGCAATGCATGTGTATTACATACATGTACGTGATAACTTGACATGTATGTGTATCTGCAAAAGCCATTGCATGAAAGGAATGATGCCGAGCTTTACCTACAAATTCAAATTTAAGCAATTTAACTGAAAAAAGGTGTTTGAGGATGATATATCTGTTTGGGAAGCGATTTTCCTATACTGATGTCTATTGACTCATGGGATTATCTCTGATGTTTGCTCCAAACCTTGGCTGTTGTTATATTTATAAAGCATTTGGCCCGGCGCCCCCCATCAGTCAACCCAACCCAAGTAATCCCATCGCGGGTGAGGAGTAACCAACGATTGTAACCTAATAAATTCTCTCCTGCCGAGATTACTTTTACAGAGTACTCTGAACCTCTTGACCAGCTCACGCTTGCCTTGATTATCGGTATCCCGAGGGTGGCAGGGTAAAGATTGTTCATTCGCACCTCTTGAAAAAAGATAGGCCCCCCCCATTGAATGGACACATCCATAATAATTTGTTGCCGGTTGTATCATGAGAGCAGCCCTGTGACGTGGGTATTGTCACTAATACATCGTCAGATTAGCAGATGATTTATAGCGGCTATTAACAAGGTCAAGAGGTACCGGCAAAGCATGGTGAACCGACTTTGGATTTCTATTCTATTTAATACACATAGCAGGCAGGGGTTTGGTTATATTTTACTGCTAATGTCAATCAAAGCATTAGGATACTGAAAATGTTACTATAATACAGTATATATATAGTTTGTGCGCAGTCCTCTCAGTGTTAGTACATTTGTCTTGTGCCCCCCCAAGCGGAATGAAAAGCCCATATAGGTCCTATAGTCGTAGTTCTAGTGGAAAATACATCTAAAGGTTCAATATAACAAGAAGACAGGTTACAGAGCCCCCCTGCCTTGAAAACTTTCTCTACTCCTTATTCACATTAACAACCCCTTAATGACAAAGCCCGTACATGCATTGTTTTAAATGGGTTTTGGGACCGCCCGTTGTCCTTAAGGGGTTAACCTGGTGTGAGGGATTCCAGCTCTACTCAATCCATGACGTCTCATCCATGGCTGACAAACCCAACCAAATCAAGGCCACTCAATGGAGTCCACACCTAGATTTTGTGGTCATTTTGTGGTCATGTGAGGTGCTTGGTCCTTCATTCAGTTGGTCCCACTCATGGTGCGTCTTCACAACGCCTTTGTCCTAGCAACAATGTCTTCATGATTAACTACATCTAAGGACATCTAGGACGCCCAGTAATATTTATACCTTGGGGCATACATCTCAACCTGACACAAAGAAAAGAAGAGGGTAGAGAGAGAGGGGAGATGTCTTTGGGATTAGAATGATAAGTAGGCCACACCAGGAACATGTCTGGTTGTTGGTTAGGCAGACGTTAGGCACGCGTGGCAAATTGTTGGTTAATAAAGAGAAATCGTCTTCCACGTTTTTATGTTTCATGAGAAACGCTCCGGTATTTCAGAGGAGTTCTGTTTACGAATCTCGGGGAATTCCTGGACCATCTGTATTGTGGATTCGTCTGGCAGGAATGAGGTTAACATGTCTCCTTTTTCGTCGTGTTTATCTGTAATCCTGATTCTGTTTTTAAATCCCTCCCTGCCCCCCATCTGTGTCGCGGGTCTCTCCTCCCTGCCCTTCTGCCTAATTCACCATGCGCAGCCGTTACCCTGCAGTGTATCGCTCCGAAATCATCATAATCTTTATACCATGTAGAAACATTTATGATTTTCAGGATCATCAGTGAAATTAGGAAGACCTAAGCTGGTGGTTCTTCATTCGGTGGTTCGTAACTTTATTTCAAAGAATGAGAAAAGTTACAACAAGAGAACACAATCTAAAACTAGAGGCATAGACTAAATATAAGGAATGAGACCAACGACTGCTCCTTTACAGCAGGAGAAACAGGAAGACTAGACGGGGGGCCAAATGGGGCCGATCTGCCAGCAGATCCTACTTTTGGATGTTTCTCCACCCGCAGCCCTGTTTAGATCTGTCATTTAGCCATAGCAGCCAGTCCTCCTAAGTTTTATTGCATCTCCCCCAATCTTCCCACCTTTTTGTTCATCCTCCTTAGACTTACTCCATATCTTCCAAGTCTTTTAATTCGTTCCTTCCCATATGTCCAAAGTTTAGGGTCAAATTAACGATTTCTGAGATTGCTGACGTTGAATGTATCCCCCGATCAAATATTTCCCAATAAACTTTCAGGTGCCCAAAGAATCCTGGAAAGAATTCGCACATAGTTCATTCATTCACCCTTACCCTGCTTCATTATCTAATTTTAATCCGCTCGCAATAATTATAAGGAGGGGAATCCCAGAAGGGAAGGAATTCCATCCAAAAACTGCCGTGAGCTGATCTGTTACTCATTGTAGACAATTTAAGTGCTATGAGAGGAAACAGAGGGACATAACTCGGGAACAGATGGATAAATACTAAGCCCGGCATGATATGCCAGCCGCGGAGAACACTCAGTAACTGGGACATTTTATTGTCATTTATAGGCGAACGAAAATTCTAAAGAAAACGCAGATTTCATGACTCAAGAGCAGGAAGTTTTACAGTAACTCCTTGCAACGGCCTGGGACTCCTCTATGACATTGTGCCATTTTATCCAAAAAAAAAAAAACTCTGGGCATCTGGCCTGAGACGCTTTATAAAGAAGCCCCAAACGCCAGGGTGCAGGACCAAAACTTGCTTTTATAAATGGTATTTATTGGAATTTCGATTGTGTTTCTAGATAATTTTGGTGGCATTCAAGAAGGGATTTCAGTTTCCCGGAAAGATGAGACATTTTCTAGGTTTTCCAGAATTTACGGCCACCCTGTCCTTTTTGGGACGTGAAAAAAAAAGATTTCTTGCATTTAAAACCAAACATTTTTGGTGCACTGGTGGTCCAAAAAATACTAAATAAATAATAATAATAATAAAAAATCCCCTCCAGAATAATTAAATCACATTGACTGTATCTGATGTAAGATAAATTAATTACCCTGTTTATTTTTATACATATATTTTTAATAGAGAGAAAGAGGGGTAACTAATTAATCCAATCAGGCCAGAATGAAATTAAAGATGAAATCCATCAATTAAAAATCTGGCTAGCGTGACCGAAATGAGATTTCCCTGTAGATCTGAAATTCATCTTATCTTTCCTCTCGCTTCTACGCCTTCAGCTCAAGTTCATTAGCGCGTATTATCCGGCTGCGTCTTCTCTCCCTGGACGCTGACCGGCGGCTGAGGTAGGACGGCTGCCCGTCTGTAATCGCCGGACTAACCAGTAATCAACCGTCGCTGAAAGTGAGCCGTAATCCTCAGCACCGCCAGGCAATTCCCTGGGCTCCTCGGTTGGGAGCGCTGACACTTCCGACAATTCCGACATATTAACTCCTTGGCTGCAAGAAAAGAACCCGAACTCTGCCGAAAAGCCAGGCTGAAAATATTAAAGTGTCCTTGATTAAACGGGTAACCTGGATTGCCCTACGTTAAGCATCAGAAAGTGTTCCAAAGTTTCGGCCCCATTCGGCCCCCGTCTAAAGACTCAAACCTTAATCAGTCGTTGGTCTCGTCTGGGGTGACAGGTACATAGTTGATGCAAGAATGGATCGGGGAGATCACTTATCTTCCTAAGACTTCCTTACATCCCATCTAAG